>JAVRXN010000007.1:21169711-21417211 GCA_033556935.1 Timema podura | reverse complement strand
GCTTCAAAAGTTATCCAGGGTCTAAAATTTTTACCCGGTCAGGACCTACGGACTCCCTTCAGTGTAAATTATCACAAATATTGCGTTAAGAGGAGTAGAAAACGATTTAGAACAAGCACCCAAACTGGATTTGAGCACCAACCTCACCGTTATTGGTAAACCAGACAATAAGAGACTGACACCATTTAACATATGCCCACCTTTGCGGAAGACACATTTATCGAGTAACGTGTAAATATATGAATAATAATGTGAATAAGATATAATTTTAATTAATAAAAATTATCTTGATATAAAATATAACGAGGTCGCATATCTTCTCCAGAAAAGATAACTTGTATTACTATAGTGAAGTATTGAATATATTAAATAAATAATCTTGATTCATATTATTAAAATGAAATACAATCTTGTTTACCTTACTATAGTTTTGTCCCTACACTCACTAAACTTAATACAGTTCAATTTTTATAGAAAGGGCCTTTTAGAAAAGAAAAACTTTTTTCGGCCAAAATTGATCTAATTTTACTACAGTTTTTATAGTTATTGATAACATCTATCAAAATGTGCCTCCCTAGATCACATGACTTGACGTATAAATACGTGAAAGTATCTCTATTAAATTTTCAAGCTGTCAGATAAGGTTCTTCCTACGAAAATTTGACTGTAGCCCTCCAGCCCAAGAAACCTACAGTTAAACGTTTCGGAATCATTTAAAACAAGACACTTTCTGGTGCAACGCCCATACACTGGATCGAATATATTTTATAAACCCTTTTAGAACCCATGGTAAGAAATAAATATAATAGTCTTCACTTTCATATAAACATCCGTGAAAGTCAAAGACTCCCAAAAACCAACCCCTTTAAAAAGACACTCGAAAGCGGTCCTTTATTTAACATCTTTAAGAATGCCTTCAGGTCGGAACATTCTCGCTTAGGTGCGCACAAGATCCAGGCTAATATGTTACAAATTACGATAATCTATATTATAGAGCCAGAGAGAAGGTGCCTTGGAAGGTTACTACGAGAAGATGGCGGAAGGAGGAATCCTTGGAAATTGCCCCTTGGATTCTGTCGCAGTAACCCTCCCCCCCCCCCCCTGTTATTCTGAAGGCCCGGGGTTGAGGGGTTTAACCCGGACTAGGTCTCAAGATCCCTGGCTCTTTGCAAAGAGGGTGATATTCTTCTTTGGGAGGAGACTGGAAGAGACTTCTTCTCTGTCTCATTCATAAACCTCTTATAGAGTGGGGGTTAGGGGGTAGTTATTGACTCTACCCTGACTCTACTCCTAGGTTCAGATCTGGCCGACTACGCTCTTCAATTTAGTCAAGGGGCTCTAGCTTTCTTTTCTTGATTGGTGTGGTACAGTACGGCTTTTTTTTTAAATTGGGGTAAGATCAAAGAGAAGCGAAAACAAAATTTTAGGAATAAAAATAAATATTTTGAAATCCACGATCAACATTATTTAAAAAAAATAACACACTTAATAGAATTTTAGGTATTGGAACTTTTAAACTAAATCTTAATTACTCGGCTATTTAAATGATAAAAATCTACCGCAAATTGAAAATGGTTGGAAACAGCTGATTTTAAGTTTTGACTTACTCTACTGTTCTAAAATTTAATCTTAAAGTCATAAATTTACTTCCCCAATATTATCGTCCATGAGCCCAAGACTCGAGACAAATGTGGTTTGTAATTTTTTAATTTCTTGCCGCCCCCCCCCCCCCCCCCTCGCCGGGTGGAGAACGTATTGTGGTCAATTCCCCCTGAACCCGAAAAAGTATTTTTCGCAATGCTGTCTGTCTGTCTTTACTGGTACTAGAGCCGAAACAATTTTACTGATCGGACTAAAACTTGGTATCTAGGGTCTTCATAAGGTACACCAGAGGGCATTTTGGAATTATCTATCTAAACCTAGAATTGAGAGAAATTTACTACAGGGTAAAAATCGAAAAAATAGAACTTCTCAAAATCTACTTTAATTATTTCAATTAAATTGCATATCTAGACACTGTTTAGTTAATTACAAACAAAATAGGACTTCTCAAAATATACTCTAACGATTTTAGTTAAATCGCATATCTGGACACTGTTTAGTTAATTACAAACAAAATAAAACTTCTCAAAATCTTTTCTAACGATTTTAATTAAATTGCATATTTAGGCACAGTTTAGTTAATTACAAACAAAATAGAACTTCTCAAAATCTATTCTAACGATTTTAATTAAATTTCATATCTAGACACTGTTAGTTAATTACAAACAAAATCAAACTTCTCAAAATCTACTCTAACGATTTCAATTAAATTGCATATCTAGACACTGTTTAGTTAATTACAAACAAAATAGAAACTTTCATCCTCCCATAGAAAGACTTTGAAGGTAATTTACATAAGCTCAAGTTTCCAATTTTGATCAAATCTCCGCCACTTCTTGAGATATGAAATATCTTATCATTGCCAAGATAAATATAAAAAAACCTTTATTTGAAATTTTGTATATTTATAAAACCAATAGTTTCTTCCGAGATATTGACAAATATATTTTTTAAATTGAGATCTGGGGAAATTAATTGTTATACCCTTTGGTGAACGAAGCGGTTACGTTTTTCTCAACAGATTTCTGTAACAGTGCATATTATTTCATTTATGATATTTGGTGGAATGTTTCTTTAGAGATGTATGTAATTTGGTTCCAAATATTTTACAAGTTTTTGTGTAAATAATTCCATTTTTAGACGAAAAACCAAAGAAAGTCTATGCAGTGTATCGTAACATTTATTTTCCTTCATTTCTCTTTATTTTTTATATTCTTTGCACCGCGTCTCTCATTGCCTGTTTGGCCTGTTTGCAATTAGCTACACTAATTGGACACGAAAAAGGTACAGCTCGGGAAAAAAATGTGCCTGAATTCTTTTGCATTGTGTCAGAGCGGGAAACCAAAAGAAAAAACAACCAGTAGGGATTCGAGCCCGGACTTTTACGCCACTGGTGTTCCAGAATAGAAGAGATTGAAGTTCACTTTCCGTACCCACCTATCCGACTTTTTTTCTATTAATGTGTCAAGCAATGCGATGGTAATGAAACTTTTTATTTTACTCTCGAACTTCATGTTGATTCAAAAACTTTCCTCACATATCATAAAACTCTAAAACTTTTGTCCTGGCTTTACGCCATAATGTTCGCGTACAGCCACGTCCATCCGACGAGCCTGTCTCTCCAAGGCATGATGTATTCGTGCGAGGGACTGTACCTAAAGAGGGAGGGAGGAGGGGGGACGCGGTGCATGCCGGGTATTGATCTGATCCTGTGGACCCAAACCCCAGCCTCCTGCAGTCTGTCTCTCTGGTCGCCTCGCTGTGGTGGTAGGGAATACGACCTTCACTTAGACGCGAAACCGACGGCGGAATATTCGCAAGGAATTGTCTTAGTCTGAAGATGAGGGGCCTACACACCCCTTTATTACTTTTCACATTTTTATTCGAATAGTCTAAGACGTCGGTCCAACAATAAACAGGACTGCCGCTGACGGGGAGATTGGGGTTCGAATCCCGGTTGGGTTGTACTGAGGGTGGGTTTGCCAAAATGTGTTACAACTCTCCCTCTACGTAGATGCGGGTACACTTCCTCTAAATTCAACCTTACTCATCCCCTAACACAATAGCGTGATTAGTACTTTTTGTACAATCCGAAGGGGTAGTAAAAAGCAGTGCTAAAAAAAAGTTTTTATTGTTTTGGTTTAAAGACGTTCCTATACAAAATCAGCCATTAAGCGTCATATACACAAATACAAACCTAACTAATTTAGTTATTACCTCTTTGGTTGGTCTAAGCCAAAGCATCACCCTCACAAGAGACACAGGGCTGCGATAACGGGGGGATTGGGGTTTGAATCCATGTTGGGTTTATTGAGGGATTCCGACACCTTATCTCAGTCGGTAGCCTGTCTGTCTACTGAGCTAAGGGACCCGGGCTCAATTCCTGGCATGGCTGAAAAATGTATCATTGGTGAAATGTAGGTTTCCTCTTTCAAAGTGATGGACTAACGGCCGGGAGCTGGATGTTGTGTCTGTTGTAGATTTAAGTTAGTTTATAAGTCGTGTGATGATATAATCAGTCGGTTCAGAAAGTGTATATTAGATACCTTAAATAAATTTACTGTGGGTGGCTTTTCATCATTGTGTTTCCTTTCCCGATAATAGAGTTACATTTCTTATAAATTCTACCTTATTCATTCCTACTACATTAACGCTATATATATATATATATATATACGTATAACCCAAACGAGTAGAAAGTCGTTGTGAAAAAACATTTATTTATTTGGTGTTCTCTTTCTTACTACCTGTCCAGGCTACCCGCACTTTCATTAACGGGGTAGTTATGAGGAAATTATTATTTAGATAAAACGTACCCACATTTTCGTGGAGAGAGAGTGGGACACAATTGAGAAAAATAACACCTTTGTTCACCCAGCCAGGATTCTAATTCCTTCCTCCCAGTCACTGGCATACCAGACCAGACGAGACTGACGCCTTAATATATGTAGCCACCGGTTCTGGTTTAAATAAATTATTTTTCTTTTTTTCTTAAATTATTAAAGTTAGTGTTTATCTAAGGCGTAATTAGTTGGAGAACACCAACACTCGGTAAATGTTTCCGTACTTAATTCAGTACTAATTTCAGTACAAGTAAACTATTACAGTGTACGACTAACTGTTTTGACGACTCTTAGCAAAACAAGTAACTATAGTGAAAACTATTACGTAATTTTGTAGTAGCACAGGTCATAGTTTTCAGAGATGTTTAATCACAGACTCACGCGCAGAAGTAGCACAATTTGTCTTACATTAACAAATGTAAGAGTGATTTTCTTGTTTTTCCAACAAAAATTACAGCAAAATATAGTTGTTTTGATAAAAAAAAATTGGAGGGAATTTGTTTTAGTTGATTGTATTTTATAAATATAGTCATAGTTGAAAAGAACATGCCGGATTCTTTAAAATATAATATATTACATTTTTAATTCGTGAGCACAGAAACTATTTTAATTTATTTTTTGTTGGTAACATTAGCTATTCACAAAATGAGGATGAAAATTAGTATTATTATTAGCACCGTGTCTTACTACCCGTTCGGGTTATACGCACTTACGCTAATATGAAATGGTAGGGTGATTGTGAGATGAAATGGAGGATATACAGCTTAACGTGGAATTCGAACCACGGTGGAGGCCCGGCATTCCACACATTCACAAGTTGTCATTAATACACGTCTTGTCAGAGGTGAAGGAAGGGTTTGGCAATCAGATAAATCTGTGCCGGGACCGAGGATTGAATCCTGGACCCTCAGCACAGAAGTCTGACACCTTACCCCTAGACCGCCAGGTCACTTTTGCCGAGGATGAAAACAACGGCCATGTGAGTGCTCATCTTATGTTTCGTAGTGGCTGATTTTGTAGTTATTTTAAATTATTATTAATTTTATTAATTACTTTTGGAGCAAAGAGCAGCAACAAAGCCACGCTACTCCGGCTATTAGGGCCTACTTGTTGAAGTTTCTGTGATAATTTCAGGTGGAGCCCATCCACTCCATGGATTTCTAAGAGTGAATGAGAAAAAGCCTACAAATTTTGACGGAAAGTTATTTTCGCATACCTTCCAGAGTTATTTTACATACCACAATCGACATGGGAGCAAAGGCTTTACTTCCCTTCCGAAGGAAGTTAGCCTATGGATTTTTTTTATCGCTATGTAAAAATCCGTCGATCTCGGCTGGGCTTTTGAACCCAAGAAAATCTGGTCCTGAGGCGAACACTTTACTCAAAGACCACAGGTCGACATTTTTAATTATATCTGCCATAATTATTTCAGTACAAGTTTCTTCACTGAATTAAATACAAAAACATCGCTCGTGTGTATGGGACATAAGTTAATAGATACCCCTATCACTCGACATCAATCCCACAGATTTACTTATTTAGTTGCAACAATTTTTATTTTAACATTTTCTGGATGATGGAGAAGCACCCTTATAGTGTTTTTTATTTTAAATCTCGTCAGCGGCTGAAAAAAAAATTTGTCGTGACGCGCGGTTTCCCCAAAACATAAAAGTAGACTGAGGGGCAAATCCTTATTGATGGGTAAGGGGAAAGCGGATGCCGGGGAATAAGCCCACCTCATGAAAAATTATTTTTAAAATAATACACTGTTATACATTTCAAACGTTTATCTGTGAACCATTTCTTGTTTCGGGTACGTACGCTCCTTTCCAGACGAATTCTGGTGCATTCACTCTTAAAATACCTTACTCATCCCTACTTCATTAGTCGTAAACATTTCTTGTGTTTTATATTTTAATAAAAACGTGTTTATTACCGGCAGATATCGTCGTGCCTTGGCTCTGACTTGAGAGTCCGGGTTTCGAACGTGACTGGTTGTCTTTTCCTCACAATGTGGTTTCCCATCTTCCTGAGAGTGTATCAATGAGGTTCCTAAATATACACCTTTATCATCCTGTTTCTTTAGGTTAGATAGTTTGTGTCGTGGATCACCAGTAATGAAACTATAGGGTAGCCTACTAATAAACTACACAATAAAAGAAGGATGGTATCCCTATTAACAATAATTTTATTTGTTTGAGTTTAGTTTAAATTATTATAATAGCACTAATAATTATCTTAAATCATTGATTGAAGAAATGTCACGATTCTTATTTTTCTCGATTCCGACTGTTACATTAATTTTAAAGATAGCTGTATGGTATAACACTAAGACACTTTTCAGACGTTTATAAATTCTACATTATTTTAGAAATTGTTTAATATTTTTAAATATTGTTTTTAACAAAATGTAGGCTAACATTATCAGCAGGTTTCTGACTAGTTAAAAAGTTTAAATTTCAAGTTTAAATTTATAAAAAAAGATCAACGATGATTTACGTGAAAATTTGTACTTCTGAGATTAAAGCCAACCAATAGTTTCTGAGCTATAAGTATATATATATAATATATCATATTTATAGCTCAGAAACTATTGGTTTTATAGAAATATATTTAAAATAAAAGTATCACAATTAGTTGCGTAGTTATGATCATCATTGGAAATTTAGCGTATTTAAAGTACCCTCAAATTCATTTTCAAGGGAAAATGAGAGTTTTCATTTTGTTTGTAATATTAATCAGTGCTTATATATAAAATTTTATTCATATATATATAGTGGAGGTCTTAAAAAGGTGAAATTGATTATTATGCTCTTTGGTGGACAGAGATGTTCCTTTTCTCTCTCTCTCTATGTTTCTGTAATAGATAATATTATTTAATCCAGGCTCTTTTGTGAAGTGTTTCTGCAACAACGTATATTATTTTGTTTCACAAACCTTAAGCGTTTTTAGTTAATGTATCTATTTCAAGATAAAAGATAGTCTGCGTAGTGCACCGTACCATTTATCTACTAATTTTGTCAAAATAATGTGCATACAAGTTTGTATATTGTTATATTACATCTTATACAAGGAGAAAACTTTATAAATATTTTAGAGTCACCATATAAAATATTATATAATATATATGAATTTAAGGTGGGAGTTAAGGGAACATGTATAAATGTCAGTGCTTGTTCAATTTTTAAAATAAAAATAATCTGTTAGCCCAGACTTTCAGTAGATATGTTTTTTACACATAGTAATCTAAGCAGTGCTTGAATATTGGTCATGGGTATTGCCGAATTTGAACTTACACAATAGGGCCTAACTGAGATAACCATAGTTTGACACCTTTATGGTCTAAAGCTTCAAGCTTTCAATAGATTGGAACGCTGGTGAAGAAAGATTGGGGTTCGAATCTGAGCCGAGGGCAAGGTGGGAGTGTAATGAACGAGAGTTAAGGCCAGAGTTTTTGAAGTTTTTATTACAAACCTTTTTTTTACCAAAATAAATAAAATATATGTCTAGTAGAAGCATAGAGTTTAATTTTCTTCACATGGTGATGTCACATCTGTCATGAGCATAGCGGCATTAAATGATAAACTTTTTAAATTAGCAGCAAAAGTTATAATTACATTCCATGATATTCCATGATATTATTGACAGATATTCAAAGACTGTTGAGGTCACCAATGGAGATAAATAAACTCTTATATTTCTATTGGAGAAATACTTTTGCCATAAAAACTTCAAAAACACTGCCAATAACTTGCTTTCTCTACATGCCCACCTTAAATATGTTTTCCACATAGGATTCATCACTGTGGTTCTATCATCCATCCCCACTCTAATACGGTTGCATATAATCTGAAGTTTCCCTCTCACCATCGTATGTAGCTCAAGCTATTTTAAAAACCCGACCTCCGAAAGGCAAAAATTAAATATCTGACGGTTCAGAACTAATCCACCATAAATTTTAAATTAATTTTAAAAATAAATAAATAAAAACAAACTGCTACTTAACACTGTAATTTTTATGGTACTTACTTAATCTATGGCATTAGGAACACTAAAGTTAATTGCCGCACTTATTACCCCACCTAACTCTATCTTAAGCTAGTTCTATCCAGTTCACCTCGTTACACACTATACCTATCTTGAGCTAGTTCTATCCAGTCCACCTCATTATACCCTATCCCTATCCTGAGCTAGCTCTATCCAGTCAACCTCATTACACCCTATCCCTATCCTGAGCTAGTTTTACCCAGTTCACCTCATTACACATATCCCTATCTTGAGCTAGCTCTATCCAGTCTACCTCATTACACCCTATCCCTATCTTGAACTATTTCTAACCAGTCCACCTCATTACACCCTATCCCTATCTTGAGCTAGCTCTACCAGTCCACCTCATTACACCCTATCCCTATCTTGAGCTAGCTCTATCCAGTCCACCTCATTACACCCTATTTCTTTCAGGTCCATTCTAATGTTATCCTTCCATCTGTGTCTAGACCTTCCCAACGGTTTCTTCCTATCGAGTTTGACAGTCAACACCATGAACAAGGTTTTAGAATTTTCCATTCGCACTGCATGTCCTGCCCACCGTAATCTACGAGACTTCTCCTAGCTATGTCTTGTGAATTTGTTTGTATAGTAGTAAATATGTAATAGTTTAGAAAGTATTCAGGCTATCGTATTTAAATATTTACACGTTTATCTAAAACAAGATACTATGCCAAATATATAAAATTTAACACTTATAGGGCCCCTACACTATCAGCCAGACTGTCAATCCTAAGACCGACAGTATGACTGTCAGTATACATCAGTATTTACACCGAGACAGTACACGGTCAGTCTTCGTGTCATTATTTGTATCAGTCTCAGCTCCTGCATGCAACGTGCAACAACATGGATAATAAGGAAAAGGCGTGGGCAGTCCATGTTTGCTACTGAAACTGAAGGAAATACTGACGAGCGTACGTACACGGTCAGTACTACTGTCAGTACCACTGTCAGTCTCTCTCACCACTTGCAAGACTGATGGATTGAGACTGATGTAATCAGAAAATTCGAATCACATCAGTATTTTCGTAAGTACATCCATCAGTCCATCAGTATTGCCCCTACATGATCAGTCAGACTGTCAGTATTAATTATTACCTTATTAATACTGAAAGCCTGACTGATCGTGTTGGGGCCCAATAGCATTTAATAGCCTTGTAAAAATTTTATACATCTAATTTCATCAATTAAAACTGCTTTTAAAGGGAATAAAAAAAACCTAAAAATGGTTTTTAGAATAAAAACACACAATTAGAATCAGTTTCGTTGAAAATGTTTTCTCAAAAACTTTCCTTTGGACGAATCCCATTAACCGGCCAATATTTTTTTCCACTGCGTCCTATTAGCTAGTACCCGTTAGGATTAAACGGATACATAATATCGCTAAATGAGAAGGAAAGTATTTGAATAAATACTTCAAAGTTTAAATGGGGGTAAAATGGGAAACGATTGAGGGAAAACCACAATCAGTAGGCCTATACCCGACACCCGACGACCTGTATTTGAACACCAACCTCCTATTTCCCTGCAATCAAATGTTAGACGAGAGTGGGATCATTCGATCACAGATGCGTGTCTAACCTGAATCCAACTTCTTATTTCGTTTCTCTTTCTTTTCCTCTGTTACTTCAGTTGTAAACATGTTGTCATAAATACACCCTCTATACCCCTCCACTTTTCCCACTCATACCTTCTTCCGAGATATGAGTTTGGTGGGTGTCGGCCATGTTTGAACTGTAATGTGGTGTAGAACACATGATCACACACGCGAGAACTGTTTGTCGGCAGATAGGGTCCTACACAAGAGTTCGTGTTAACACCTTGGCGCTATCTTACTTCGGCCCTACAGATTGTTAGGTTTGTTGATGAGGGTAGGGGAGGGAGGTCTGATAGGAACATCTCTAGTACAACCCACCTCTTCACACCAACACTACTTCCACATTACCTTGAGCGTCACAGTGGCAGAGTTGTTTGGACTTAACTGGGTTCAAGTGCGTATAACCCGAACGGGTAGTAAGACGCGGTGCTAATAATAATAATAATAATAATAACTGGGTTCAAATAACCTCTTCACACCAACACAACTTCCACATTACCTTGAGCGTCACAGTGGCAGAGTTGTTTGGACTCAACTGGGTTCAAATAACCTCTTCACACCAACACAACCTCCACACTAACTTGAGCGTCACAGTGGCTGAGTTGTTTGGACTTAACTGGGTCCAAATAACCTCTTCACACCAACACAACCTCCACACTAACTTGAGCGTCACAGTGGCTGAGTTGTTTGGACTCAACTGGTTCAAATAACCTCTTCACACCAACACAACCTCCACACTAACTTGAGCGTCACAGTGGCTGAGTTGTTTGGACTCAACTGGGTTCAAATAACCTCTTCACACCAACACAACCTCCACACTAACTTGAGCGTCACAGTGGCTGAGTTGTTTGGACTCAACTGGGTTCAAATAACCTCTTCACACCAACACAACTTCTACAATACCTTCTCTACTACCCGTCTCAGGGGTTGATTGGTTAGCACAAGGGGATGAGAGAGCAAGATCAGCCAGCTCATATTAATACCACCTCCAGTCCTCAATTTTTCATTGTCCGCTGTTGGCTTGAAGAGGAAGCAAAGAGAAAAGAAAAAGCTTATTGATAGTAAGAGAAGTGTTTATTAGTGTTGGAAAATACTAGCGATCCTTTTGGAGAGTTATTTTTAAAACCATCAGTTTTGTTCGCTATACTGGCAATTACTTTGTAAATATAGGTTATATTCTCAACGCTTCTTTTAAAACTATCCTTCACATTAAAAAAAAAAAAAGAAATCATATATTGCTACAGTAGAAAAATAGAATTTAATTTTCTTCACATAATAATCTCAACATTTCTTGAATATCTGTCAAGAGTGTCCTGGAATTTAATGATAACAATAACAATTGTGTATATCACCATGTGAAGAAAATTAAAGTCTATGTTTCTACTGGAGAAACATTGTATTTATTTTGGCAAAAAAAAGTTTTGCTATGACAACGGCAAAAAACACTGGCCTTTCCTCGCGTTCTCTTCCACACCACCTTAAACCGTGTCAACAAAAAACCAAATTGGTATTGTGTTCATCTAATTCATACTTAATTACTCAATGGCATTAGGAACCCGAAAGCTCATCGCCATACTTACAAAAGTACGCCACCTATCCCTATCTTGAGTTAGTTCTATTGAGTCCGCCTCATTACACCCTATACCTATCTTGAGATAGTTCTATTGAGTCCGCCTCATTACACCCTATCCCTATCTTGAGATAGTTCTATTGAGTCCGCCTAATTACACCCTATCCCTATCTTGAGTTAGTTCTATTGAGTTCGCCTCATTACACCTATACCTATCTTGAGATAGTTCTATGAGTCCGCCTCATTACACCCTATCCCTATCTTGAGATAGTTCTATTGAGTCCCTAATTACACCCTATCCCTATCTTGAGTTAGTTCTATTGAGTCCACCTCAATACACCCTATCCCTATTTTGAGTTAGTTCTATCCAATCCACCTCATTACACCATATCTCTTTCAGCTCCATTCTAATGTTGACCTTCTCTCTGTGTCGAGGTCTTACCAATGGTCTCTTTCTAATTGGGTTTACCGGTCAGTACCCTGAGCACGGTTATAGAGTCTCCCATTCGTGCTGCATGTACTGCCCACTGTAATCTACAAGATTTGATTATCCTAGCAATGTCTTGTGATGAATACAGAGTGTGTAACTCACCATTATGTAACTTCCTTTACTCCCCAGTATATTCATCCTTAATTGGACCCAATTTATTACACTACAATAAATCCGACACCAAAATAAACCATTAAGGTTCTCCTTTTCCTAATCGGGTTTGCCTCTTTGTAGCTGAAAACAGATATAGATACATTTATTCTGTCTTATCTAGTCTCTACAAGAAGCGAAACATATTATATATGTTTTGTTGGTCTCTCGTTACTGGAGGTAATAACTCACATATATGTTTATCTATGCATATTTAAAGAATAAAATTATTTGAGTTACCTTTATTTTGTCTCGTTTTAATTGGAAATGTTTTTATAGCTAATCAATTCGATCATTGCTTAGTACATAATATCATGAAACCGCTAAAAAAAAAAATCAAATTGAAAATGTTAAAGATAAAATAAAAATCAAATTGTTACAACATTGTACCCTTTGATTCGGCTCTCTTCATTATTTTTTCAGGTGATCAATTTAATTTCCCTCTCACGGTCACACGATGGTCGTTAGTGAAATATTCTTTTTCACACCTCTATGCAAAACCAACAATTTTATGGCCGTGAATAGCTTTTCGGGAACCTACGTTGGGAGAAAGACGATCTTAACTCCAACGACACGGAAACAGATATTGTGCCTGGTTTACTCTTTAGTATTGGCCTTAAGTATCGATACATATATCTGCAATTGCTTAGATGAAATAGGGGATTATTTAATTAATATCGTCGCTCGAACTGTTTCCATAAACAGTGGAAGTGTAATTGAACAAGATAATTTACTGTCGTTTTGAAATTCAACGGGTGCTTCGCACGCAAGGTCATTTACACAACATAAAAAAAAACCACCTGCACACATTTCCGACACCTCCCCTCCCTTTTACCCGCCCTATTTTAGGAGAAAAATCCCCCTCACCCCCGCTATTTCCTAGTCACAGAGGAACGCTTGCACAAACACCCAAAAACAACAGCACACAGGTAACATACTAATCCATCCAAAAAGGATTAATACATTATTATCGTAGAGCCGTCGCATGCAATTCAATACCCTCTTCACCCCGTTACAGCCACTCTAAATGCATAGCACCATGATCTAACTAACATACAAACAAACGAACAGTGAAACGTTGCCTAGGCCTTGCACCGAGCCATAGTTTTGGGGTATTACCACCGTCACTTTAGTTGGACGTCAACCCCCCCCCTTACCATTCCCATCACTTGTTTGCGGGCTAGTGTTGCATTATTCCAAGGGGGAGGGGTTGTTAGTATTTGTGGGTTTTAGAAAAGGGGGTGTTGGGGGCGTTGGAGGGGAGTAGGTTTTCGGGAATAATCCTGAGATTATGTGAGCCCAACAACTCATCACCTAGACAACAAACTATAGAGAAGTGAAGCAGAGAGGTAGGGGGGGGGGGAGTGGGTTGAAGTTAACCTGACATCCCAGGGATTATAGTTTGGGAGATGGTGCAACGTATGTGTGTGTGTGTGCGTGCGGATAGATGGACAGCTAGCTCCCTCACACCCCACCACCGCTGCAAACTGTTGTCATTAGTACCATAGTGTATGGTGGCTTTGTTTACGGGACCTGGATTTAAAGGTGTTTTCGGTGGTCATGTAATATGATTGTTTTAGTTAATTCTGTCCTCTTTTTTTTTTTGTATATAGATACTTTTCTCTGTTGGGGGTTTTGTCAGTAAGTTCGTTTTAAAGCCCTAAAATACCCGATTGTTAAATGTATATTGGAGAATTTTCAACATTGGTTTAGATGTGATATTAGCCTCTTTATTTTCTGTTGTGAGATTGAAAAATGACATCAAATAGGTATAAAAACAATTTGGGTAACGGATCGTTATTACAAAATGTAAATCATTAACCAATTTGTTCTCATCCTTTAGATTAGTAACATAAAACATATTCTTTAATGTATAAGTGTGTAAAATAAATGTCAACCTTTTTCTAGCGCCATGTATTACCACCCATTCGGGCTATATGCTTGTCAACCTACTCGAGTGTTTTAATGTTGGAATTGAAGCCATTGGCATGTGAAATACTATATATATATTTATTTATTTATTTCCTACATACAGTAGTATTTCCTAAAAGAAATATCTAAAGAACGTTTAGATATTTTCTGGAAATTAATGGAAAATTCTCAAGTTTTAGTAAAATAAAACGCTATAATATTTCGATTAGTCTTTTTAGTATTAAATATTTTAAAAAAATTAAATCCTCTTATTGTGCCCTAATAATGTGTTGATGGTGAATTTTTAGTTGCTAATTATTATATTATTTTATTATTGTTGTATTTAACCCATACTCTCTAAGCACACAAATTAGATTAGCTCCAGACCTAAAAATTAATTTAATCTAGACCATTACGCTTAGAAATACAAAATCAACTACAGCAGCCAGTAATTTACTAAATGAATAACACATTTTATACTCTTCGGTAATCGCATGGTATAAAGGCGTCCCTCTGACAATGGGTCGGATTGCCAAATATGGGGAGATTGGGGCTAGTATATCGATCGGGTGTACTGAGTTTTAAAAGGTTTTCCCGCGTCTCTACACGCAGATGCTGGTACATTGCCTATAAATTCTACCTTACTCATCTATTAAAAAACTAGCTTAATTAATATACATGCACACAAAAATAGACGAGTCGTAAAAGGGGTGAAAATAAATTTAGCAATTTAGTTAATTTAGTAAGTTAAGGTTACTATCGATGAAAAGTTTCTGGATAAAAATAATATATTCTTATCCGGTCAAGGATATTGGAGTCGAATTACATTTAGTGGATATTGGTGAAAAGGTCTGGGTTAATTCCTAGCAGAGGCCACAAACGGTAGCTCTACAAATCTGATTTTAACCATGCCTTTTGTGCGGTTGCAATAGAATAATTCATGTTTACCTATTGTCCTACACCTTAATTCAGTCGGTAGCGTGTCTTTATACTGAGCTAAAAGTCCCGGGTTTGATTCCTAGCATGGCTGAAAAATGTATCATTGGTAAAAATGTGGATTTTCCTTTCACAGTAAAGAATTAACGGCCGGACGTTGGATGTTGTGTCTGTTATATATTTAAGTTAGTCTATAAGTCGTGTGCTGATATAATCAGTCGGTTCAGAAAGTACACCTTAAATACCTCAATTAAATAATTTTCTTATAGTTATTGCATCAAATGCACAAATAATATTAGCACTAATCTAGTTAAGTTCATATTAATGCTAATTTTAAAATAAGATAGTGCTATTTTGTTGGTTTTTAAGCTTAAAAACACTGGATATCGTGACACTTAAAAATGTTGTCTGTTTACCCAATTAAAATTAAAGCAGCTACGATTACATTTAATTAAGTCCCGTTGTTCTCCCCCCCCCCCCCCCCCGAATCTGCTATTTGAAATACATGATTCCTCGTGATTATCATGATGACCTAACACGCCAAATACCTCGACTTCATTTGAGTGCCCCATTTGACTACGGGTGAATGATGGTCACAATAATGCATCATTTGAATGGGATGTAGTTGATTGTATCAGTACTGTTGTTTGAATTTTTTACTTTAAATAGTGAGTGGTAAGCGACCTACTGAACGCTGGGAAATAAATAGGCCTAAAATAATAGTTCACTACCCTGGTCGAATGGTAGGATGGTGAAACTCCTACAACCAGTGTGTCACCTCTTATGTTCGTTTTTTTAAACGAGTATTTAAAAATTAAAACTTGTTAGATATTATGAAATGATCATGAAAAACTCAAATCAAACTGTAAATATTTTAAGATGCCTAAATTTTAAAAAAAAAATTTATAAGTTGTCAAAGTGAGTGTCTTAGACAATATTAATTTCAATAATTTAAAGTAAAAACATTGAAAGTAATACCTCGAGTGGAAATAACTGAATACATTTATATATATATAATGTTAAAATCAGAAACTTACATAATCTTTTCTATATTAATTTGAAACATGTTGTATTCTGCTAGCCAGGAAATTAATTTCGGTTCATAACTTGTTTTAAACAGCACACAAGACTATTTCTAACCATTGACTTCACAAAGTTCGTTGTAACATGACATGGCTGTCGAAATATTGACTTAAAAAAAAAGTGTACCACGTTGAGAAAAGTTTAAGTTAATGTTTCTTTTATTTCATGTTGGTTAGTGCCACCCAAATCGTGCCATAGAGTTGCCTTCCCTGGTCTAAGGCGTCATCTCGCAATATACTTTACTGACAATAACGTGAAGATAGGGTTCGAATCTTAATCGAATGTTCTAAGGGTGGTTTATCCTAAATAATTTTCCAGTCTCCCTTCACGCTAATTTGGGTACACTTCCTTTAAATTCAATCTCCTCATACCTAACACATCATCATGAACATATGCGTATAGGCCGAACAGGTAGTAAAACTGGTGCTAAAAAAACTAGTGAAGTAAATATTTTTAAGGTAGAATTTAGAGGAAGTATACCTGTATTTGTAAAGCAGAAGAGTGGGGAAACCATTTAGGAATAGACCCTCTTCCTATTCTAAGCCCAGTCGAGATTCGAACCCTGACCTTCCCCGTCTATGGCAACCAGACTAGATGATTTAAACCTCGTATTCATGGTTTGGCTACTATGTATTATATATAATTTTTTACGTCCATTAGTGCTTCTAGCCTGTGCCAGTTTTTTATTCAAGCTGTATTTTCACCACTGGTTTGCTAGGCCTGTCATATTTATTATTTAGTAATTCCTCAAGGTCTTTTTTCTACCAACCTATATATAATGCCTAGAAAGCCTTTCAAAGATTCTACGTACAGACCCTTATAATCCAACTTAAGACTACGACAGCACAACATCCAGTCCCCGGACGTTAACTCATCACTGTAAAGGGTAAACCCACATCTCGCCAATGATAAATTTTTCAGCCATGCCAGGAATCAACCCTGAACCCTTAGCTCAGTAGACAGACATCTACCGACTGAATAACGGTGTCGAAACTATGTATTATATATAGGATGTGTAAAAATTCGTGCAACCCCTTTTAGAGTGCGATTCCTTCATAACAAAACAATTTATTTATAGATATGGTCGTTGAGTTTTGTGTTCGACCATGACTTGTAGTAGGAGGCCAAGTTTCAATTCTTGAAAGGCTGCATTAATTTATTTTCACGAAAAACATAATAAAAAATTGTGATATTCAATTCTGTGAACAAAACATAGACTAATCTAAAAATCAAATAAAGAGAGATTTTTTTTTCTTCCAAAAATCGGAATGAGAATTTCAACGTAAACGTTTCTTCAATCCACGTCTTTCGTTAGAAATTCCACCATATAGGGAACTCATTAAGATTTAAGACTGGATATCATCCCTAAATTCGTGAGTACACCACCCTCAAGATTAACGCGTAATCAATAAAAGACCGACCCGCCTCGTTGGCGTAGTTGGCTAACGCGCTAGTCGTGTTGAGCTAGACCGCTGAGGACGGGGAGATCGAGGTTCGAATCTCGGTCGGGTGAACTGGGGGGTGGTTTTCCCTAAATGGTTTTCCACTCTCCCTCCACGCAAATGCGTGTTCACTTCCTCTAAATTCAACCCTCCAAATTCCTAATCCATTAGCGTAATTAGTACTTAAGCGTATAACCCGAACGGGTAGTAAGACGTGGTGCTAAATAATTATTATTATTAA
Organism: Timema podura; assembly: GCA_033556935.1. Taxonomy (NCBI): domain Eukaryota; kingdom Metazoa; phylum Arthropoda; class Insecta; order Phasmatodea; family Timematidae; genus Timema; species Timema podura. The sequence continues at coordinate 21,399,296 of JAVRXN010000007.1, read as the reverse complement.
TTAATAATAAAAGACCGTGCGTTTGTTTGAAGGGGACTTCATTCAACAAACATATTGAGCAATGTTGGACCATTGAACGTCTACACTTAAAAAACACTCTAGAAAATGGACGAATCATCAGTATATTAGATTAACTCTTTCCTTTAAAGTTAACCTGATGGTTGGGTGGGGAGAGAAAGAAAAAAGAATAATCTTAGGGACCATTAAGGTGGGAATGCGAGAAAAGGCCAGTGTTTTGGATGTTTTGAATATCTGTCATAAGCTTAAACGTTATTAGATGACAAACTTTTTTAATGAAAAGAAAAATTGTCATTACATTCCAGGAAACCTTTGACAGTTATTCAAGAAATCTTGAGGTCATCATGTGAAGAAAATTAAATTCTAAGTTTGTGCTGGAGCAATATTTTATTTATTTCTACCAAAAAAGTTTTTTCTTTTAAAAACTATGAAAATATTCGCTTTTTATCGCATACCCTTCCATCCCAACTTAAGAGAAACATTAACTTGGGTTGGAAAACATAAGCGATCCTAGTAAAGAGAGATATTAGTTATTAATCAGAATCGATCAGTTTTATTCGCTAAGGCGATGACTTCTTGGTTGGTTGGTATTTGCAAATGCTTTCAACGGTCGTACGGCACCCTAAAATAATTTGAAAATGAATGAGATTATGGTAGGTTGCTGTGAGGGTGGTGGAATAGCTAATTTCATCTTTAAAAAAATCTTAATGCTAGTACACAATGTATACGAGTAGATTATTTTAATTTTTTACTGAAAACTCTTTTGCTTATACCAGTTTATAGCCGTCATATAACCCGACCCTTAACCCCCATCCCACACAAACTACCCTCTCACAACCCTTCATTTTCATTCGTGTTTTAATTCTAAACTGATACATTTTATACCTGGGACAAAAACGAATTATATGGGAATTATTTAGTAGGTTTTGAGAGCTGAAACATTAATTAAGCGTATCACTATCTTTCTCTTCAATTCTCTCGTTCACCGTTCTATACTCTCTCACTCTCTTTGCTTTACTCTGTCTCTATCTGACCGAAAATGCCCGAACAGGTAATATGGGGGGCTTTGCGCTTGGCTTAATGTGTAATCATTTGGGAAAGGGGGGTTGAGGAAGGGGATATCTATACCCCCCGGATTTAAGGTCCTTATTTTTAATTGCGTGTAAATGTGATCCGCTGGCTATGTCGCCAACACACACCACACATTATAGCACACTCTCATATGTGAGTGTGTGTTTGTGTGTCTGTAATGTTTGTAGGGGGTGAAAAGTATTTGGTGGGGAAAAAAAACATTTGGCTAATAGAAAAAATAAACAGGCATCAACAAAGGCTAGAGGATTTAAATTTTTTTTTACTAAGTACTGATTAGAATTTGATTTAAAAAATCAATTTACTAGGTTCGATGTAAAGTAATATTATATAGAGAAGATAAAATTGAATTTTTGTGTGTATTAAAAAAAAAGTTTCACGCTACTTTTGCAGGCTAAAATAAGTAAATATGACCCGAATGATCAGGAATTTAATTTAACCAAATTCAGGCAGGATTTTTTTTTGGTAGTTTTTACTGTGGTTCTACATCCTCTTTCAATACAAATACCGGCTACCGGACCCAATTTGGAGGAGCGGTTTCACGATTTGAAAAGTCATGACTTGGATGACTTGTAAAAAGGCGCTCGCCTGGTGATGTAACGATGTTCTTTACTGTCAAAGTTGGGTAAATATTTACTGATCTACTACGAAAAAATAAAGTTGCGAAATTGTTGAAGCTATTTCAAATATAGTTTTTTTTTAGGACAGCGTCTTACTACCCGTTCCGGCTAGACGCTTGTGTATTCATTACGATAGTGGTTTTATAAATCAGGAAGGCCATATATTTAAGAAGTGTATTCGCTTCTTCGTGGAGTCAGAGTGGAAAACTAAAACCATTTAGGAAAAACTGCCCTCAGTACACCCGACCGAGATTCGAACCTTGATCTCCTCATCATCGGGCAGTCTAGTCTATTGCTAGAGTATCGCGTTAGACCATCTGATCACCGAAGCAGATTTTTACACTTATTTTATCTGCAGATTTGCTTAATCTCCTTTTGGCCTCTTTTGTTGTATTTATGAAAAGTAAATTTTGAAGCAGTAACAATAATACCAATAAAAATTACTAAAATCACTAAAATAATTATAGAAATAAAATAGGTATCTCATAGTAGACTAATAGTTAATTTATAAACAACAAGTTACATTCCAGAAAATATTACCTCTAATATTACTATAATTTAATTGCTATATGTTTGGAAATTATATTTATACTAAGCTGCTGATGACGAGTAGATCGGGGTTCGAATCCCAGTTGGGTGTACTGGGGTTTTTTTTTGCAAAATGGTTTCACACTCTCCCTTCACCAAATGCGGGTACACTTCATTTAAATTCAACATTCCTCATCCCGTATCTCATTAACGTAATTAGTGCATATATGTATAAACCCTGAACAGGTAGTAAAACGTGGAGCTAAAAAAATATATACTAAAATTTTTATTGTGAACTTTATCAACTCAGATGCCATTACACCGGATGATGTTTTTGTGAGTGTGAAAACCTTTTTTTTATTGACATTCAATTTCCTTCTGATTGTGTTCGCTCACATCATTTTATAAAGAACGATTGTGTTTGCGTTTATTTTTATTTTTAAAATCTGCATCAACCATTTTGTCAACTATTCACTCTAATTGAGTCTGTAGACCGTATATGTACTCAGTAACATAATTTAGTGATGTAAGCGGGCGGATGGGCGGCTCTTTGTGAGGGAGCGATAGTACTGCTGTGAGCTGATGCACTACAAACACCGCAATGATGATGATTATGATGATTATGATGCAAGTATACACAAAGTACATGGCGATATTACAGTTAAGTCAACCCCTTCCCATCCAATCCATGTCACGTTCAATTACCGCTGCGTCAACTCTCGTCTAATTACCCAATATTATTAATAGAGGGTGAAAAAAATCTGTTTGAAAATTAGGGGGTGATTGTTTAACACATTTTGATAGCAATGCTTCATCAGAATGCCGCCGCTAAAAGCTCTCTTCCCCCCCCCCCCCCCACTTTTACAAACAATCAATAACAAATTAATAAATAAATTAGTGTATCTACCACTCACAGTAATCGAACCAAGAGCTCTAATACGTCATATCGAGCTAAAGTTTAATTAATTACCTGTGCGAGCCTACACATGCTAATGCGTGTGTGTAATTAGTTCACAAACGGAAGAATATGTGGGATCCCTTGGATTATGTGACGCACTTTTAATGTGTTTATGATTATTATCATTAGTTAAAAATTTTGATTTTTTTAAATGATGTTATTTGTAATTGATATTACCTATTGTTACAGTGTTTGATGTGCAGGACAATCCGATAGTAAAGTCTTCATGTCATTTGATTATTTTTAACTCAATGATTATTTTTAAACCATAAAAGTAGGTTTGTGTTTTAAATATTAACATCAACGAGTGGATTTTAAATTAATCTGACGAAAATATTTAAAACACATTTGGGAAATGATTAATTATTGAAATTACAATATTACATAGGCCGATGAAATTTTTTATATCTATTTGCATCGTTATATTCGTAATTGAAATATTCGAATGTATATCAGAGTGATTACTCAATTGCATCAGGTAAAAGCATCAAATAATTAAATTAAATTTTAATCTGAAACAGGATAAAAATATAATTTCCACATTTTAATAATATGTATATAGATTTGTAAAATATGGTTACACACATATTATTAAGTATTACGTATTTAAAATTTTAGAATGGATCAGAAAATAAAGTAATATATGATGTATTTAATTAATTCAAAGTATTTTGACTGCAGGTTTTTAGGCTAATGAATATTAAAACTGACCACTAATTTGTTTATAAATATTGAATATAATATTTTTATTGTATTAGCTGTTAGCACAAATGTTGTAGTAATTAATGTTTTCACTGTAGGTAGGTTAATATAAATGCCAAACTATCTAATTTAATTTAAAATTAAGAGGTTCATTTCATCATCTAACCCGCTTTGGTGGTCGCGTGGTATAATGCGCTACTCTCGCAGTTTCACTCACAATCTTGTAGCATGATAAGGCCAACACTGGTGGACATGGAGGGCAATGGTGTCGGTCTCATTTGACATAGATTGCAACTGACAGGAACCTCGAAGTTTAAATCCCGTTTGGATGTACTAAAATTATTTTTTTCCTAAATGGTTTCCCACTCTACCTTACTCTTTTTTTTTCATTTAGGGTATGCCTGTATATGCGGATAGCCCGGACGGGTAGTAGGACATGACGCACGCAAAAAAAAAACCACCACAATATGCGATTATACTTGTGTCATAAAAGTATTTCGCTATAATATATATGATGAATAATTATAGTAACAAACCTTAGATTCTGTTGGCCGTAAATATTTACGTATTGTAAATTTGATTGATTATTTGTTGGTACGACCCGCTTCGGCGGTCGAATGGCTTAAAGCGTCGTTTTCGTAATAGACTGGACCGCCGATGACGGAAGACGGTATTAATTTTTTGTTTTGTTTTATGATAATTACAACTTTGAGTACACTCCTGGTATAATTTTTCGGAGATCTTTAATTTTATCATTTAGCTAGGATTATTTATTATTCAATCAAAATTAGAAGTATTAGTCGAGAAATAGTTTATTTTTTAAAATTTTTAACCATGACAATATAAATAGATTAAATGCAAACTCAATTAGTATATTTAATACCCGATTATTTCTATAAAACCGCTTATATTTATTAATTAAATCGGTATGTTTTATCTTTAGGCCTATGGTAAGTGACAACTAATTAAATTACATGCAAAGCCCTAAAACCTTCCCTTATAATAGTTTATAAAGCAAACTGCCAAGCAGCCGGATCACCCGAAAGTTGACAAAAATAGAGCTCAGAGCAAACCAGACTAGATGACCCTGACGTTTGGTCCACGTGCCCACCGATGTGGTCCAGGGTACGTGAAACCGTTACTCAACTCTTTTGTAATCTTAGTTCACTGATAATATGTTAATTAACCGTATTTATTCCCACCCCTCTCACAATGCTCTCAGAAACAAGGCTTAGGACTCCAGTCTTCCTAGCTGCTAACTAACTGTTATTTTACATATTTCATTTCTTGATTATATTCACTCTAAATGTTTTATGAATCCATCGTTTCAAACAATTATATAACATAAGAATTGTATTTATAAACAAAATTTAAATACAGTGGAACCAGTAGTGTAGCTAAGGGGTGGTGGGGGCGGTCCGCGCCGGGCGGCACTTTTCAGGGGGTGGCACTTTTGGTCTACTGCAACGAAAATAAAAGTTTTTATTCTGCCGGGGTTAGTAGCCTACAAGACGTCAGACGCAATTTAATTATTTACTACTAAAAGAAATAGGCCTAAAATGTAAATACATAACAAAACACTTAAATTTTCCTATCATTCAAATTCTTATAAATAAAATAATAAAACTCAACTTTGATTTCTTAAATATATGTATACAATATCGCAACATGTGGTAGAAACTTAATCCTAAAATATTCAAGAAGCATACCATGTTCGGGCTTTCACACAAATGGAAGGAGTTGGAAATTAGAATCCGACATAGAGCAACAATTGATAAAAAGGAACAAAAAGAAGTTAAAAACGAAGTGAAGAAGTAGAGGGAAATACTTTCAAGATTGTTGGATATGATTAGATTCCTAGCTGAACAGAATTTACCTTTACGGATAATCGAGAAGGAATTTATTTTGAGACTGATGCTGAATCTGAATCATCGGGAAATAGAGGACATGTTTTAGATCAGTTCATTTGTTGATGAAATACTATCCAGCGCTATGTGAACATGTTCTAAGAATAAAGCTGGGAAAAATTTTGCTAATCCTATATGTTGCCTACTATTCAAAACGAGTTTATAGAAATTTTAGGAGAAAAGGAAAGAAGCAAAGTTATCGAGCAAATAAAAGAAGCCAAGTATTTTCTATGATATTCGACAGCACATCTGATATTTCTCATAAAGATCAAACGATCCAAGGTTTGTGCTAAGTTTTGATCAATGGAAATAAAGTGAAGGTAGTAGAATAATTTGTTTATTTCATTAAAACAAAAGGTAAAATCCGCCGAGGATATTTCAACTATGATTTTGAAAAAAATTAGAAAACAACGGAAATGGTATTCAAAATTGTAGAGGACAGGCATATGATAATGCTGATTTGACGATTGGTCAACATAGTAGGCGTTCAGAGAATTATCAAGGAACTTAATAGGAAAGCATAATTTGTCGCGTGTACAAATCACACGCTGAATTTGGAGGGTATTCATGCAGCTTCTGTGGCTCCGAATTCTGTTAATTTTTTTTGTAAAAGTGGAGAGTTTGTTCACGTTTTTTTCTTCCTTGACCCATCGCTGGGATATTTGACTTCAGTCACTGGTCAAAGTGTCAAGCCGTAGTAGAAACTCGATGGAGTGCAAGGGGAGAAGCTGTGAGTAGAAAAGTTAACTTGTGTCAAAGAAATTACCAAGTCATATGCTGGCGGCACGCTTGGTGCGTTACAATAGTTTCCCTTTCTGTCTTTTCTTGGTCTGTGGGGATCCGTCCTTCTAGGAATTAACAACACACTGGCCTACCTCCAAACAAAAGAATTTAACGTACAACAAATGTGATATAAAACTCGAGGCTTTGAAATGATTTTTAACTGAAAATAGGACGAACTGGTTAATAATTCAATAGCCTATGTCAAATAATTTGTTGATGATCTTTGACAGTCGTGGAGCGTCAACGTCGATGTAGAAAGGAAAAATCTGATGGCTGGTGAAGAATCGCGAGATGCTGAATTGTAATACGAAACTGAGTTAAGAAGAGAAATGTTTTCTTCGCTGTACAGAGTGATCCAATAAATTACTCTCATATTTCAACAGCTTTATCTTCTTGCTGAGAAATATACCTTTCTCTCTCCGTCGAATCATTTGAATGACAAATACGAGTATCAATTAAATAATAACTACTAGTACGATGCCATTTATAACGAAGAATTCTTCATTGAGAGAAAAATACGTTAGAGTTGTTAGAGTGTTACTGCTACGCAATACGAAACAGATACGTGGAAGGGAGATCGCCTTGAACTTTTGCAGTTTATTAAAAAATACAGTCTTGGGAACTCAATTCCAAATATTGTAATAATTCTACGAACTTTCCTAATAATTTCTGTTAGTGTTGCTGCCTGTGCGCGGAGTTTTTCTGGATTGAAAATTGATCAAGAATTACTTAAGATCTACAATGAGTGCCTTGCGCTTAAGCAATATTGCAATACTTTATATAGAACAGCAACTGACAGATGAAATAGACTTCAATAATATCATCGACAATTTTTCTGGCAGAAAAGCAAGAAAAATAACATTGTCGAATGTTGTAATTAAACTATTCACTTCAGAAATAAACAAGGTGTCGTTATTTTTTTCCCCCCATATGCGTCGTTTTGATTTTCGTCGAAGTATGTTGTGTATTGAGAGGGGAAGCAAACTCAGGGATCGCCCCGGGCAGCACCAAATCTAGCTACGCCACTGAGTGTAACGCCGACTATCCGAACTAATTCGTGACAAAAGCGGTTAGGATAGTCGAAAATTCAGATGGTTGAATTGAAAAAGAAAACTTTTCGCGAAAAACCCTTATTATAATATATTCTAATAATAATAATAATAATAATAAAAATTGGTTTTTAAAACAAAATTAAAAATTATTAAATGTAATTATAAATCAGATAATAATGGCCGAGATAACGACCACGTGAGTTTACTTTGTGTCAAGGAGGTTTGGGAGATGGGGAGGGGTGATTAAGTCTGGGTTAGTCGGCAATTCAGACTATCGGCGTTATACTATAGTGTAGAATGTATAAAAATATTTCACATCAAAACGCATTCGTCTTCTGTTAGGTTTTTGTCACTCTGTAAATCCACCCGCTAAGTCAATAAACACAGACCCACCCACCCACCCCTCTTACTCCCCAACTAACCCACATGGCGAAACGAAATTCCAACACCCCCCACCCCCCACCCCTTCTCACCCTTGCGCTGAAGATTCATGTTTACCTGTTCTCTCCACCAGCTCACACAGTGAAAAAACAACTGAATGAAGGAAACCTGGAGAGGAAGAATGTGTAGATATATACTTCTCCATAGCTTGTTATAAACATTGCCCCGTCTCGTGTCCTACGAGACGTGAGTGTGTGTAAATAACGGGATGTACGAGACTTGATCTCCCGGATTGCGCGCTATCACCCTCTGCTACGATGGAAATATAGAAACATTTCTGTTGTGAGTGGGTGGAGATTCTTACGGTGTGGGAGCAAAAATAAAATGAGACGGGGGCTACAATGTATACTATAACAATTTTGTTGTCGAATCAATTTGAAAGGTACAAGGGAAAAAGAAGGAAGTGCAATTTTAACTCAAATTAAGTTAATATTATAAGGAACGTACTTGGTAGAACGACAATTGGTTGATTGATTGATATACATCTGTTTCCTAGATTCTATTGAATTGATCATTCATGTAATTGTCACTTTTAATAACAACTCCAGTTCAGTCATTAACTATTTACAATTTCTGTTTTCGATAAAATTCTCAACATTTTTCTAATAATTTCATTTCTTTATAGGATCTTGTTAAACTACTGTTTTTCCTATTTTTTAAATTCAAATAGCTCTTGAACAATTTTTAGGTGATTCTTAGGAAAATAATTTATGTATGTATAAGTGATTAAATTCCTGACATATCAATTTTTATCCTTGAATAATTAATTCTATCACTTCCATCAATTCATACTGTTAATTGACTTAGCATATAACTTTTTATGTTTTAACAATCTACCTTTTATTAAAACATCTCTCTTTTTTTCATAACTTGTATTGTTAATTGACTTAGAAGTGTAACAATCAATCAAACAATTGTCGTTCTACCAAGTACGTTCCTATAATTCTTTCTTACTTCTTACCATAAATTAAAATGAATTTAACTAATAACAAATTGAGTTAGTTAGTGCTGAAATCTGTTATACAATCATTATACCTTTCTAATACATTTTAAATTATGGTTAAAAGAAGTCTCTGTTATTATTTTAATTAATTTAAAAATAACTTAGTATTTGTTGGGCGTTCGAGATATAAAAGCTGTTTTCCTCGAAAATGTATATAATGTGATTTTACCCTTTTTTCCCCTTTTACACTTCATTTATTGAGCCAACCCACCTCGGTGGCCGAGTACTCTAACGCGCTACTCTCGCAGTGGACTAGACGGGGAGATCGGGGTTCGAATCTCGGTCGGGTGTATTGAGGGATGTTTTTCCAAAATAGTTTTCCACTCTCCCTCCGCGCAAATTCGGGTACACTTCCTATTAACATAACCTTCCTAATCCCTATAACGATTAGCGTAATTAGTACATAAGCGTATAAACCGAACGGGTAGTAAGACGTAGTGCTAAAAAATAAAATTGTTGAGCCAGATAAAAATATTAAAATAAGGATTTAGTTACATGACTTTACGATGATTGAAATTGGTCAGATTCCTGTCTAGCTTAAGACAGTATTTTTTCAAATGATTTTAGGACATAATTCCACAACAAAATAATGTACAAATATTTGATATAACCAAAAGTGCACACCCTATAATTACTGTTTGCTTGTTTGTAAATAATTTACTATTTAGGTATTTTATATAGAATAGCTATATTTATACAAAATTAAATTTTTTCCTAAACAATTTTTATGGCAAATATCTAGGTTGAGGACAGTAAAATACTCACCTGTAGAGTCGCGGAATAGATTTCAAACTATAATGGTGACTGAAAGGTACCGGATGGGTGTACTGAGGTTGTTTGTTTCCTAAATGGTTTCCCACTCTTCCTCCATGCAAATGCAGGTGAGTTTACTACTACATTCAACCTTCTGGATCCCTATTCCATGTGTATAGTTAAATGTGTATTCCTTGAATGAGTAGTTATATGACTGGGTGGCCATTCATCGGGAAAACCGGAAACAATTCTTGAATTTCGAGCACCGGGAAAAGTGCTAGAGTTTTGTCACCTGTAGGGAATTTAAAAATTTTAATAGCCTTTGTTCAAAGTCATATGAACGTTCTTAAACTCAATTTTATATTAAATTTACAGAAAAATCACATTTCTTGAAATTTTAAGCACTAGCATGACTGCCAACATGTCTTGTCTAGTTTGTCAAAAGTCACCCAATTTTCAAAAAATTATAATGGCTTTTAGATATATGTATATCTTCGAAAAATCCTAAAATGGTGATCTCTCTAAGTCAGGGGTCTTCAACCCGCGGCCCGCTGGCTCATGAAAAATATAAAATTATTTCAAAAGAAAAAATGAAAGTAACAGATTTATATTTTATGTAATCAACTAATAAAATAAATATGATTTTGCGTTATTTTATAAAATGTACATTGAAACGTCAAATAACAACTCTAGTATATTATTATTATTATTATTATTAGCACCGCGTCTTACTACCCGTTCGGGTTATACGCACTTACGCTAATGTGTAATGGTAGGGTGATTGTGAGATGAAATGGAGGACCTACAGTTTAACGTGGAATCCGAACCACGGTGGAGGCCTGGCATAACTCTAGTAAACAAGACAAATCGTGCTACCTTCGGCTATGAAAAATCTAAAAAAAAAAAAAAAAAACAGGAAAAAAACAAGAGAACATACTTCACGATAAATTCAAAATGTAACCTGTTGGAGACAGGCCTAATTCTTAGTGTGAGTGTAAGTGTTAAGAATGAGTTAATACGATTATTTTAATACTAGTAAACTCCTGCGAAACTTTCACACATTCAATCCCCCCCCCAAAAATTAATCTTTTGTTGGGTTGTTGAAATTAAATATTGGTGAAGTGTATGCACAAAATAGCAAAGAGAGTTTATTTTCGGTAGTTGATACAAAAATATTGCTAGATTTTTCTTTTAACTTATATTTTAAACAAACAATGTGTTTTAACGTAAACTGAGTATGATATGTCAGAAGTCGGTAAAAAAACCCATCTTTTGATACCTTATTCATCGTTATAGGCTTTGTATTAGTTGAGAAAAAGAAATGTTGACTACAAAAATACTAATATAAAAGATTTATCTAACCCGAATATTGTCGGTACAGTATTGCGGCCCGCCAGCCAATAAGAGACAGAAACTTTGGCCCTTAGGCATAAAAAGGTTGAAGACATCTCCTCTACGTATTTTCTATAAGCATCCATTTTTCAAAATGTTGCCAGAGAAGAAACACTTCAAATAGTTTTTAGAGGCATTTAGTTTTCAAAATTTTTCCAGACAAGTTGAACTTTAAATATATTCAAGAGGTATCCAATTTTTAAAAAAAAATCTGCTAGTGGACCTCTTCAAATAGTTTTTATGTGTGAATGAATTTCAAAAACTATATATGGAAAAACCACTTTATTTAGCTTTTCAGAGGCATCTCATTTTCAAAAAAATTCCGTATAGGACCAATCTAAATGTCTTCTAAAAGCAACTTGTTAAAAAAAAATCTAGGTGAGGAGTTTTTATCATTAACACGGCTGCCAACATGTTAATCAAAAAGCAGCCAATTTTCAAAAATTCTTGGGAAGGATTTCTACTAAAAGTTTCTAGATACATTTAATATTACAAACATTTTCAGGTGGAGATCACTCTAAATAGCTTATAGAGGCACTCATATTTAAAAAAAATACTTGGTGAAAAACTCTACAACTACTGTATCTTCTTGAGTAATCTCATTTTCAGAAAGTTTCTGGATGAGGACCACTCTAAAATATTTTCTAAGGATACCCAAATTTCAAAAAATATATGAAGGAGGACCACTCCAAAAATCATGTATAAGAGTATAATTTTAAAAAAATTACAGAAGAGGACCACACCGAAAAGTTTCTAGGGGTACCAATTTTCAGAAATTTGACAGGGTAGGGTCTTCGCACCCCCTGTTTGACTGGAGGGGGGGAGCTTTTTAAGAATAACTTATATTGCTAACTCCCCCTTTCCTCTCTTAAAATAAGGCTCGCCGCCACTGGTTGTAGAACACATTTTGTATACACACTACTGTTTAAACTTGTATACTCCATACTCGTGGCTGTGCACAAATCGAAAGTAGAATAATGACTTTCAAATTTAGACCTTGAGAAAATGTGCGATAGTGATGACTTGGAGTAATTTCATGACTGTACCCATATTTTTAAGGTGGGGGAAGGTGTACTTCCTATGGTGGTCCGTCCTAAAGTCTTTCAACAGGAGGCAGTCAGGATTGTTTAGGGTGGAGGGAGGTGTACTTCCTATGGTGGTCCGTCCTGAAGTCTTTCAACAGGAGACAGTCAGGATTGTTTAGGGTGGAGGGAGGTGTACTTCCTATGGTGGTCCGTCCTGAAGTCTTTCAACAGGAGACAGTCAGGATTGTTTAGGGTGGAGGGAGGTGTACTTCCTATGGTGGTTTGTCCTGAAGTCTTTCAACAGGAGACAGTCAGGATTGTTTAGGGTGGAGGGAGGTGTACTTCCTATGGTGGTCCGTCCTAAAGTCTCTCAACAAGAGACAGTCAGGATTGTTTAGGGTGGAGGGAGGTGTTCTTCCTATGGTGGTCCGTCCTGAAGTTTCTCAACAGGAGACAATCAGGATTGTTTAGGGTGGAGGGAGGTGAACTTCCTATGGTGGTCCGTCCTGGAGTCTTTCAACAGGAGACAGTCAGGATTGTTCAGGGTGGAGGGAGGTGTACTTCCTATGGTGGTCCGTCCTGAAGTTTCTCAACAGGAGACAATCAGGATTGTTTAGGGTGGAGGGAGGTGAACTTCCTATGGTGGTACGTCCTGAAGTCTTTCAACAGGAGACAGTCAGGATTGTTCAGGGTGGAGGGAGGTGTTCTTCCTATGGTGGTCCGTCCTGGAGTCTTTCAACAGGAGACAGTCAGGATTGTTCAGGGTGGAGGGAGGTGTACTTCCTATGGTGGTCCGTCCTGAAGTCTTTCAACAGGAGACAGTCAGGATTGTTTAGGGTGGAGGGAGGTGTTCTTCCTATGGTGGTCCGTCCTGAAGTCTTTCAACAGGAGACAGTCAGGATTGTTTAGGGTGGAGGGAGGTGTTCTTCCTATGGTGGTCCGTCCTGAAGTCTTTCAACAGGAGACAATCAGGATTGTTTAGGGTGGAGGGAGGTGTACTTCCTATGGTGGTCCGTCCTGGAGTCTTTCAACAGGAGACAGTCAGGATTGTTCAGGGTGGAGGGAGGTGTAATTCCTATGGTGGTCCGTCCTAAAGTCTTTCAACAGGAGACAGTCAGGATTGTTTAGGGTGGAGGGAGGTGTTCTTCCTATGGTGGTTTGTCCTGAAGTCTTTCAACAGGAGACAGTTAGGATTGTTTAGGGTGGAGGGAGGTTTTCTTCCTATGGTGGTCCATCCTGAAGTCTTTCAACAGGAGACAGTCAGGATTGTTTAGGGTGGAGGGAGGTGTTCTTCCTATGGTGGTTTGTCCTGAAGTCTTTCAACAGGAGACAGTCAGGATTGTTTAGGGTGGAGGGAGGTGTACTTCCTATGGTGGTCCGTCCTGAAGTCTTTCAACAGGAGACAGTCAGGATTGTTTAGGGTGGAGGGAGGTGTACTTCCTATGGTGGTCCGTCCTAAAGTCTCTCAACAAGAGACAGTCAGGATTGTTTAGGGTGGAGGGAGGTGAACTTCCTATGGTGGTCCGTCCTGAAGTTTCTCAACAGGAGACAATCAGGATTGTTCAGGGTGGAGGGAGGTGTACTTCTTATGGTGGTCCGTCCTGGAGTCTTTCAACAGGAGACAGTCAGGATTGTTTAGGGTGGAGGGAGGTGAACTTCCTATGGTGGTCCGTCCTGGAGTCTTTCAACAGGAGACAGTCAGGATTGTTTAGGGTGGAGGGAGGTGAACTTCCTATGGTGGTCCGTCCTGAAGTCTTTCAACAGGAGACAGTCAGGATTGTTTAGGGTGGAGGGAGGTGTTCTTCCTATGGTGGTCCGTCCTGAAGTCTTTCAACAGGAGACAGTCAGGATTGTTCAGGGTGGAGGGAGGTGTTCTTCCTATGGTGGTCCGTCCTGAAGTCTTTCAACAGGAGACAGTCAGGATTGTTTAGGGTGGAGGGAGGTGAACTTCCTATGGTGGTCCGTCCTGGAGTCTTTCAACAGGAGACAGTCAGGATTGTTTAGGGTGGAGGGAGGTGTTCTTCCTATGGTGGTTTGTCCTGAAGTCTTTCAACAGGAGACAGTCAGGATTGTTCAGGGTGGAGGGAGGTGTTCTTCCTATGGTGGTTTGTCCTGAAGTCTTTCAACAGGAGGCAGTCAGGATTGTTTATGGTGGAGGGAGGTGAACTTCCTATGGTGGTCCGTCCTGGAGTCTTTCAACAGGAGACAGTCAGGATTGTTTAGGGTGGAGGGAGGTGTTCTTCCTATGGTGGTCCGTCCTGAAGTCTTTCAACAGGAGACAGTCAGGATTGTTCAGGGTGGAGGGAGGTGTACTTCCTATGGTGGTCCGTCCTGGAGTCTTTCAACAGGAGACAGTCAGGATTGTTTAGGGTGGAGGGAGGTGTTCTTCCTATGGTGGTCCGTCCTGAAGTCTTTCAACAGGAGACAGTCAGGATTGTTTAGGGTGGAGGGAGGTGTTCTTCCTATGGTGGTCCGTCCTGAAGTCTTTCAACAGGAGACAGTCAGGATTGTTTAGGGTGGAGGGAGGTGAACTTCCTATGGTGGTCCGTCCTGGAGTCTTTCAACAGGAGACAGTCAGGATTGTTTAGGGTGGAGGGAGGTGTTCTTCCTATGGTGATCCGTCCTGAAGTCTTTCAACAGGAGACAGTCAGGATTGTTCAGGGTGGAGGGAGGTGTACTTCCTATGGTGGTCCGTCCTGGAGTCTTTCAACAGGAGACAGTTAGGATTGTTTAGGGTGGAGGGAGGTGTTCTTCCTATGGTGGTCCGTCCTGAAGTCTTTCAACAGGAGACAGGAGTTTTTTAAAACAAATATTCATCTTGAAGTAATTTAAAGTGTTTTAAAACATAATTGAGGTTGCATTGTGATAAATTTGGTAGACTTCAATAATTTACTAGCTCAGGCACTGGTAAATATACTTATTATTATTACTTGCTCACTTGGTGGCGTGTTCAACGCCTCTTAAAAAACACTTTCATTTGGAATCATTTGTTCAAAGTCTCACAATAGGAGGAACAGCCTTTTTAAAATCGAGAAAGTAATTTTATTTTGCCAGGAAAACCGGGAATTATGTTGGCATTTTATTCTATAGTTTGAGTGACCAAAAATACACACGTTAAAAATAATATTTTTCTTTCTTATTTTAGATCCACGATGCTTCCGCGGAGTTTCTATATAAATGCTTCAAGATAGATCGATTCAGGCTATTTAAAAAGATTAGTCCAATTAAACATAAAACATTTATAAATACAAATTAATATTTCTGGAAGTTTACGGCTGTTTTCAAGATCGGGTAGTAAATGTAAACTTAATAATCGATTCAAATATTAATGTGGTTTTAAAATGATTGTTTTCTTTGAAAATAATTTATTTTATGAAGGACTGTGAAAATGATAAATAAGTTAACACAATATAGGAGTGGTTAAGAGTAAAATTAAAAATGTAGAGCACGAACTAAATCTAACGAAATAACTCTTTTAAAATACGTTCAAATATACATTTTTACAAAAACTTTAATACACTGTATTCCTATTTATTATTTAAAATATACAACTACTTTGATCAAGGACATCTCTTTTCTTTAACTCTACATCTTACTATCTTTCCGGCCTATTCGCATTTAATTATGAGCCAAGGGTAATCAATTTTTGTTTTAAAAACTCTATTCCAAGATTCGCAAAATCACGTCCCTCGGGCCGCACCCAGTCACGTGAGCCGTATCAGACCAACCCGCTTGTTTGCAATACTATTATATTACTATTATACCTGCAATTATAGTCTATACGCACTCAAAACGTAATAATAGTCTCATTTTAGTGTGTTCACAATTATATATATATATATATATATATATATTATATATATATATATATATTTCACTTTAAATAGTTTAGATAGTTGATTGTATATATTTCTATTTACTTACTTTAGTTACAGTTTCGAGTATTTCGCTAACCCACAGAAACATCTGGGAAAATATCAGTTTCTCAATATTTTAAATATACATTACTGATTTTAAATACATTTCATCAAATAGCTAATATAGACCTGCATTTGTGGGCACGCAGATTAAACTTCAGGTTCTTCTGATTTAGTTTGTGGGTGTTGGGGAGGATGGGGTTCGAATTCCAACAGGATATACAGAGGGTAAATTTTTCCTAGATGTTTCTCACATTTCTTTTCACTCAAATGCGGATACATTTCCTATAAATTATGTCTCCCTCATCCCTCACCCACTATCGTGATTAAATTATTATTATTATTATTATTATTATTATTGGTATTATTATTATTATTATTATTATTATTATTTTTATTAGCACCGCGTCTTACTACCCGTTCGGGTTATACGCACTTACGCTCATGTGTAATGGTAGGGTGATTGTGAGATGAAATGGAAGACCTACAGCTTAACGTGGAATCCGAACCACGGTGGAGGCCTGGCATTCCTCACATTCACAAGTTGTGATTAATACACATCTTGTCAGAGGTGAAGGAAGGGTTTGGCAATCAGATAAATCTGTGCTGGACCGAGGATTGAACCCCGGACCCTCAGCACAGAAGTCTGACACCTTACCCCTAGACCACCAGGTCACCTATCGTGATTAAAATGTGTGTGGTCCAGATGGGTGTTAGCTGCACTGAATAAACAAAAGTATAGAATATTAAACATGTTTGTATAAACTGTGGCCAGAAGCAAGCACGGAATTGGTGAATTTGACTCTTGGACAAATTTTGGTTTGAGACCACCACAGCTCTGTGCCCATAATCGCATAAAATTGTCCAAACAACAATCATCTAATAAGCTGAAATTCACCTAAACGAAACAGTCTGCAATAAGGTCAGTCATTGAGGCTAGTAGCAAAATTCATCACAAAAAAAAATTGTTTAGTTTGTTCATTTAAAGAAAGTACTAGTGGCCATTATTTCGTAAATGGTTTCGAGCTAACGCCATTTCCTAGGTAGTAAGGAACGGTTTTTCTCTTTTTTTTCTTTGCTCTGTGTCTTAACCCCGACTGAGCTAACTGAATATTTACACTAATGGGTAGGGATAATGAAGGTAGGACCTATGATTTAAAGTAAATACACCTTAATTTGCGTGGAAACCATGTAGGGGGAAAAAACAGTACAGTACACCCGACTGAGATTTGAGCCCTGATCTCATCGTCACCGCCAAATGAGACAAGACGAGCCTGACGCCTTTTTCCGCGTGTCCATCAGTGTGGGTTTTTACAATTTTTAAGAAAAATATCTCAACTTTGGTTTATTTACTGTAAAGTTTACAATCATTTTGCTGCCATTCGCATAAAACAAATTAAGATGCAGTCCAATTTTTATAGGAATAACCTAATATGATAGTTACAAAAGCTACTAGATCTACTTTTACGTATCCATACTTTAAGTCATGTCACTTTTGTTATTATTATACATATAAAATAACACTAATAAAATAGTAAAATGCTATCAATGTTAACCATAAAAAAAATTGCTTGTATTTCCTATAAGTGTTTTCCATCATCCTGCTATAAATAGCGTTACATAAAAAGATGAAAAATATATTAATAAAATATTTCTCCTAGTTACTGTCGTGGTTTGTTACGCTGATGTCAACCGCAAGCTCTTGGAAAAGGTTAGGCCCCTCAATTTTTTTTTCCTTCCCCCCCTTGTGTGAAACTTCCGTTTCTACTGTATTCCCGCCATCTTCCCTACCATCCTAAAGGACATAAATCAAGGGAATGGAGGGAAGCACTGGATATCGGACGGTCATTCCCAGGGATTTACCCTGAATTTCCCGCGCGCCTTCTTTCTCTTGTTTTTTACGAGCAGTGTTGCCATCATAACACGCTGACCAACATAACACTCTTCTTTGCCGGATTCAAGGTTTTTGTAGAAAAAAGGTTTATTTCTCCACAAAATATCAAAGGTTAACATAGGAAATATTTTTTTGTAAAATATTGTAGGGTTGGTGCGAGGGATATTGGTAAACCATTTAGGATATTTCAAATATAATAGGGTTTTATTCTTAATATTATATTCTCGACCATCAGAATAAATAAAAAGGAGGTGTTGCACAATATTCGGAGGAAAAAATCTTGATAATCCAATTTTATAGTAAAGTTTGTATTCCCCATCACAAATGAACACGTCTTTAATTAACAATTAGGTTTAATTAGAAAAAAAATTACTATGTTTGCCAGGCTACAAGGTTAGGGTTCTGAACTCCATAATATTTCCGTAAGCCTATAGGCCAATTTTCATAAAAATAAGCGTTTAGAAAATACAATTTATTTTATTACCATCAACATTGATAATATTTTATTATTTTATAGATATAGATAATATCTATCAAATGGATAGCTGCAGATCATCTAACTTGACGCATAAATACGGGAAAGTATATCTAGCAACGTATCTAACTGCTTTCAATTCTGATAAGGCTCTTTATATGAAAATGTACTGTAGTTCATACGTATCCAAAAAATGGGAGAAAAATAAAAAAATGTATGGTTCAATCGTACATACTTTTTCATTTGATTTATTATATAGTTTGAAACAAAATTTTCAAAAATTGGATGTAAAACATTCCCTAGATATTCATTTTGGACAAAGTCGTTAAAGCCATTTACGAACGATTTAATTTTTTTTTTTCTAAACAGTCTTTAGTGAACCACCCTAAAGTAATTTGTTTACTGAAATAAATATATAAAGTATTATTTATATAACATGTAAATGTAACATACTCGTATCCCCACTTTGATAAAAATATGGATTAAATAGCCAATATATTATATTTGTTAATTACGTTCATAGCCGCATCTAAATAATATATGGTCTAAATTGACACCTATACACGGGAATAAAACTCAGGACCTTTGGCTTAGTATGCCAATGGAGCTATTCAGGAGTCGACCCGTAAACAGCGTAATTCTTCACTCATATTTTAAGGCAGTCTGTGATGAACGTGCGGAAAACGTCAGCTACGTATGAGTGATTGGGTTCGATTTCCTTGTCCAGGTGTATTTTTAAATATTAAGAATTTGATGTTTAAATGTGGCTGTAGCCGTAACTAAGAAATTTAATAGTTTGGTTATTTAATCTATCATGATATGCCCATTTGTACAGTTGTCATTCTACTTTTGGCGACATAAAGCCCTCCCGAGTCGAAGATGGATGCGTTATCTGATAGCTCATGACCTAAATTGATCATACCTATTATGTAGCTGACAATTTCAGCACGTCCATCATAGACTCTGCCTTAAAATATGAGTGTAGAATGACCCTGGCAACGGGACAGACAACTTGTGGATAGAACATTGGCGTACTAAGCTAAAAGTCCCGGGTTTGATTCCCGTGTTCAGCAGGTGTCATTTTTCAATTTAAAGAATTTGATAGAAATAATTTAGTTAGATTCATTTTTGAAAAGTATTTAAAAGTTAATTTATTATAATATCAAAACTGCAACATTTCGCGTGTAACGTCATCAAAAATAAGCTCAATCCTTTTTTTTTTTAATAAATCATAAAACTCATAATGTACAGTTTTTAATACTATAAGGACATGCTGTCTTCTACATTTTGGCGTGAGCCAAATTTATAAATAATAAACCACGTCTTAAATCCAGCGGAATTTTCATACGTGTGGATCCCGTCTCAGCACTGCAATAGCCGGCCCCCTTAAAATATTTTTTTATAAAAGGTTTATATAGTAAATAGCTTACTAAACAGGCATTAGAAACTAGGACGTGAAGCGAAATATTACAAAAAAAATCAGTTAAATATACTCTATTTATTATTAAATAATATTCAGTTGATAAATATGCAAATATACTGTAGCATATTCCTTCTGCTCTATCTATTGACATCCGTATTTGCGATGGTAATCGTTTGTTAAGTTTATATTTATTGTAATCTTTATTTTCTCTTGATCCCTCGGAGAGAAGTATTTGGGTCGTTAGATAAATCCAAATCGAGATTTTGATAAATGCCAACGTTTCAAAATCCCTTAAAACAGAAAAAAAAGAGAAAAGTTTTCGGGATGCCGTCTATATTCACCGTTGTAAAATTTTAATACTATTAAAAATAAAAATATTAATTTCAATTTTTTTTAACTAATGGTTTCTGAGCTATAAGCAAACATATAATATGTATTTTTTTCATGGAGTACTTTAAAATATGGAATTGAGTGTTATGTTCTTTGGAAGACAAAGATGTTCCTCTTTTCTCAATAGGTCTGTAACATTATATATTATTTAATGTATGTTCTTTTGCCTGATGTTTCCACAACAATTTTTATTATTTTGTTTCAGAAATCTTACGAACTTTTTTTTGGTAAATGTTTCTACTTTATGATAAAAAGAGAGAGAGAGTCCGTGCGGTGCACCGTACCATTTATTTTAATACAACGCCTTTAAGTTATACTAATTGCAGCAATTAAACACTCTAATATTAGGTGACAGGATAAGGATGAATTTTTAAATAAATGCACCGTAATTTACCCAGAGTTAAAATTTTTTTCGTTCAATTGGCTAAGAGGCTGTAGTAGTTGAGTGTAAGTCTTAAAGGACCGTGCTTAGATTTCGGGGATGTTGACGTCCATATACGGATTTGCTTGCCATACAAATAGTAAACATCCAGCCGCTCAAGCTGAGCGTGTAGTTAGGCTAGACTATTTGAAATTAAGTAATTTGTAAGTGGTGCGTTTGATTTATTAAGTTTGCTTAGAAATTTCATTTTAAATACCACAATAGCATTAAAAGAAAGAATAATACTTTGTGTTCGAAATAACCTCACGCGCAGGTTGTTAAGCTCTAAGCCCCCGCTTCTCAATTAGCATTAGGCTAGCCTTAACATTAGGCTATTCCTGCTGTTTCTACTGTGTCACTAATAAGCTACTTGTGACCTCCTATTCTATTACTGTGGATTCACACGTTCGCCGAAAGACTAGCGCGGAGCAGAAACATAGTCACGTGACGAGTCTTAAGGCAATCGCAAGATTTCCGCCTTATCGGCGCGAGCTGTTCCGCTTAAGTTCAACTCATCTCTACTTCATCCGCTCTGACCGAGATGTTCGGCACAGGAGAACCAATCAAATCACACCTCAAATCAGTGCGCAAGCGCATTTGACAATGAATGTTCTCTACAGCCAGAAATAGAAGACAGCTTTGTTGTTTCTTTGTGAGAAGATTTGAAATAACCGTTAATGGAAAGCGTGTGTATCGATGTATTGGAATGTGCCACGACACAGCGTTTTAATTAGAAAACATCCCATCGGGAGAATTATCTAAAATATATATTTATCCACTAGAAAATAAAATATGTTGGTAGTCAGATTTTTTTAAATATAGCGTTGCAATGCATCATGGGGTCAAAGTACAGCTAGTGAAATTGCTGCACCACTCAAGCAGATTCTGCTTTCTATTTTTGGCGAACGTGTGAATGAAGCTTTAGAGTTGGAGCCCTCTATTAACAACTACTGTAGACCGGCCAATACCTGCTGTAATACTAGTTGTGCCAGAGAGCTGGGGCAAAAGGGGTGAGTTTGTCACCCTTTTTGACTGGGCTCTGTAGGGGTTGGGGTGGTGGCTTGGCGTTGCTCCCAAAAGAGAGAAAGAGGGCGTTAAGAGCACTGGCCCACATGGGTTTGCCGTAAGCTCAAAGGGTTTACGGGAATTTGGAGAGCTTAAACTCGAGCCCATGATAAAATTAGAATAGAAGATTTTTACAGCAGCAGGCTCTAGTGTTTTTTTGGCTGTTTGTGTGTGTGTGTGTGTGTGTGTGTGTGTGTGTGTGTGTGTGTGTGTGTGTGTGTGTGTGTGTGTGTGTGTGTGTGTGTGTGGAGTTTCCCAGTTTGTTCACATAACTCGTATCGAAATTTGATGCATTAGTATATTCAGTAGAAGTGTTTTCATATGAATAAAATTATGTGTTGATTTATTAACTAAGCATATACTACGTATTAGGTCTTACTTTTTTTGGGATTGATGTTGCTCATTTTATTCATAGTTTTCATTCAAAATTATCTCTAAATCTGACATAAAGAATCTATTAATACTTGACCCTGTTTAAAATAATAAGTGTAAGATCTTAAAAAAAAACCGTATCGGTACTTCAACTCAAGCTTACTTCCCACCCCACCTTAAAATATAAAACGCCAAGTAATATGACCTTCAGCTGTCCCTTTTGAGATGGATACAAGTATTATCAATACTTATAATAAAAAAATACACCTATAATATAATAAAATTAATTTCAATTAGTTGAAAAATGAGACCGGACACTGGAATCGAACATGGGACCTTTGGCATAGAGGTCAATGCTCACCAATGAGCTATCAAGCGTCATTCTTCACTCTTAAGGCTGAGTCTGTGATGGACGTGTGTAATCGTCAGCCACGTATGAGAGACCAATAGCTATCAGTTACAACTATCCGCGATTCTGGAGGTCTGTTACAATGACAAGTACACAATACAAGATTGTAACTAAAGTAAATTTTTAATTAATATCAACACACACTTGAAATCACTGTAATTACGGCACTGTCCGTATTATATCACCATATTTCCTGGATAGCTCAGTAGTAGAGCATGGCGCGCTAAGTCAAAGGTTTCGGGCTTTGATTCTCGTGTCAGGAGTCATTTTGAAAATAATTTAAATCAATTTAATTGTGGTCTCCTCCATATAGACAGTGCCCGTAGCCCGTAATTACAATGATTTGCATCCTGTGTGTTGATATTCATTGATTTGGTAAAATGTAATCAATGTTGACTGCAAAAAAAAAAAGTTCTTCCTACCAAGGTCCTGTGGTATATTCTCGACCAAACTAGTGAATAGAAACTAGTTTTGCTCTTGAGCAGACCTTTGCTCCTCCCACTCAAGGTAAGGTGTAGACGGACGGACAGGGAGGAAAAACCAAGGTGTGAGGTCAGTATAAAACAATCCCAGGCTAAGAGGCCTCGAGCTGGACTAGTCCGGGGATTGGCTGGGGGATTCCCTGCGGCTACTGGAGTTAAACCCCGCTATCTCCCCTCTTCCCTCTCTCTCTCTCTCTCTCTCAGACACAGCATCTTGGATCGCACAAGTACAGCAAAGGCCAAAGGGGTTACAACATCGATTCTGCCATCCTGATTGACCACTACTGTCTGGGATCGAACCACATACCTTTAAATTAAAGAATAGGATTTTATATTTTGTGATGTAGTTGGAAATATATACGATATTGAAAACAAACATTCAATTTCACCTTAAGCTAGGATGGAAGGGGAAGCGAGAAAAGGTATGTTTGTATTTTTCAGTTTCTTTAGCAAAAACAATTTTTTTTTTAGCAAAATAAATGAAATACTGCTCCAGAAGAAACATAAAGTTTAATTTTCTACATATGCTGATATCAACAGTTTTTAAATATATGTCATAATCATATTATCAGTTGATGAGAAACTTTTTAAATTAAGATACAAAAGTTGTCATCAACTTCTGGGACACCGTTGACAGATATTCAGGAATTGTTGAGATTAATATGTGTAGAAAATAACACCATATGTTTATACTGCAGAAATAAATGATTTATTTTGCGAAAACATATTGTTTGCTATCAAAATTGCAAAAATACGGCCTTAACTCACAATGCCTACGATCCCACTGACAACCCTATATCTTAAGTTCCAGTGCAGATTTTTATTTATAAATTCAACAAAGATTTGTTGATTGAAGACCAGGGCCAAGGAATAGAGTTCAAGAGAGTAGTTTTGAGGTAACTACCCAATATTATCGCGGAATCGGATGATAAAACTACAGTGAAATAAACATGTTCAAGGCAAAGCCTTGTACCTCCATCAGGATCTTACCTAGGACCTCAACGTCGACGGCATCAAGTACAATAGAAATCAGAAACCTAAGATCATTCAGCCATAATCTTAAAGCTATTTTTCAACCCCATTAAGAGCGTTCATCAAAGCAGGCCCAACTCAGCACCCGGCTCGTGCGAGGTGTGGAAATTAAAGGGAAATCAAAATACCAAGATACGTCAGAAATGTGGGTAAAGCATTCGTATTTGAATGATTACTCGAAATTTTCTGCGGTCACGATGGGAGGGACAGATTTTTAATCACTAATATAATTTAATTATTGTCAACAATGTTCAGTATTAGGTCATTCTTCAACTCTATTATCTCCATTAATATTTAATCAGAAATTATCCACATGCAATATTGTTCGTGTAAATTTACGATTTCTAGTTGACTGTATCACAAGTTGATGGGCATGTGATTCACGCTCTTAATTTAAATATGTGAGTAACCCAGGAAACGCATCGGTGGCGTAGTTATCTAATGCGCTAGTTTTGTGTAGAGCTAGGCTGTCGAGAGTGGGGAGATCGAGGTTCGAATCTCGCTCGGGTGAAATGGGAAGTGGTTTTTCCTAAATGGTTCCCCCCTCCATCCACGCAAATGAGGGTTCAATTCCTCTAAATTCAAACCTTCCCAATTCCTTAACCCATCAGCGTATTTAGTACCGAACGGGTTGTAAGACGTGGTGCTAAATAAATTAAATTAAAAAATAAGTAACCCAGAAGTGTAGTAAGCGGCAGTGCAAGAAAATAAACAAGTGTCTCAAGATTAATTTGACGATGTTTTCAAAAATTATGGAACACTCGGAAGGTATTTTTTTTTAACCGGAAACACAATATTTTTTAATAATATCATTAGTTTTGACAGTTTATTCATAATGTTGTCTTTACTGCTGGCTGTTAAATATCTCTTGTCCTTTTTGTTTATTATTTAGTTTTTAAAGTAACCTGATAGCTAGGCGCCGCCTTTAGTCTAAGCCAAACATTTCCCCAGTTACAAGAAAGGTCTGGAAGTTTTTAACAAGGTTCGCCGACAAAGATTTTACGATATCTCGACAGTTTTACAAAACAAAATCCCCTTTAAAAATAATAATCACAGCATTTCTCAGGGAACTATAACAAGTTTAGGTATTTTAAAATTACGTAGATTAAGAAATAAAATTTGTGGAGAAACATTAATGGAAAATTTTCTTGTTCTATTGTTTAGGATGTCAAAAGATAATATTACAAATTTATTTTAATACTTGTAGTAATAAAACATTCTTGTTAAAGGCCAAGCATCGTTATAAAATGTGTGTGTAAATATCGAACTTCAGATCTGCGGGTCCTCCTTCAATCCTCGTCCGCTTCATTTTGATGACTGTATGGTTGCCTACACTAACGTCTCAAGGCGCAAGCGTGAAAGCTTCACAGATATGTTTACGATAGATATATTACAATACATGTACTAGTTTTCTAACCAAAGATCTATGGTGCAATTTAGAACGAACCACACATAATTTGAAAATTTAGCTAACCTCTATACTACAATAATTAACTTAGTCAAATTTTCATATAATGAGCTTTTTAGAAAATACACACATAGTTTTTGAAATCAACAAGGTTAAAATTTTACGATAGTATTAGTCATTAATGTTATATTGTAGGCAAGGCCGTAGTCAGCCAATAATTCCAGGGAGGGGGGTTCGGTGGGCTTATCCCCCAATTACCGGAGGCTAGAAAAAATTATAAGTGATAAACAGTTCTAAAAACTATCTGAAGTGTTTTTTATGGCAACATAACCCCCTAACTGCTGAAGGCTAGGAAAATTGATAAATATTAAACACCTCTAGAAGCTATCTGAAGTGTTTTTATGGTAACACAACCCCTAATTTGTACTTGTACCTTAATTTTGATATTGTTTGAATTGTAAATAAAGCTATATATATATTTTGTTCATAAGATTTCGGGGAGGGGGGTTTGAAACCCCAAATCCCCCCTGACTATGACCTTGATTGTAGGTATTGATAGTATAATATATCCAAAGTAACAGTCACTAACCCCATTAATTGACGTTTAAATACGTGAAAGTAGATCTAGTGGTTTTATGGCTGTCAGTTAAGGACCTTACCCGGTTCGGTGGCCGCATGATCTAAGGCGCTACTCTCGCAATAAACTAGATGGGAAGATCATGGTTCGATCCCGATCGAATGTATTGAGGATGATTTTCCCTAAATGGATTACCACTCTTTCTTTCCACGCAAATCCGGGTGCACTTACTCTAAAACTCAACCTTTCTCATCCCGAGCCCATTAGCATAAATAGCACATAAGCGTATAGCCCGAATAGATGGTAAGATGTGATGCTAAAAAAATGTCTAAGGACCTTCCTATGAAAGTAGGACTGTACAGGAGCCCCATGGCTTCTTTGGTGCTGACTGACAGCTCACAGCTCACAGCTGACGGCTTTGAAAAGCTACCAGACCAAATTATGTATCCCTACGCCGAACCATATGATTTGCAAAAAACATGTGCTTTGCAGCTGTCACTTCAAACAGCCAACATTTAGGTATATACCTAAATGTTGACTCAGAAGTCAGCTGTGAATTGTCAGTCAGCACCAAAGAAGCCATGGGGCTACTATAGATAGCCTTAGTTACTATAAAGCTAGTATGGATGGTGTTACCTGGCATTTTAAGTGTGTGTTGCGTGTGTATTTGAGTGCTCTCACTAAGATAAAGGTCGAATAGTTCTCTATGCTAAAAGTCTTCTTATTACTAATTTTTTCTTTCATTTGAACAAGTATGAAACAACCACATCGATGGACACGCGTACTAAGGTTTCAATCTCGTCTGATAAGGCGACTATTGGGGAGGTTGAGGTTCTTATCCCAGTCGAGCCGTTACTGAGGGTTGTTTTTACAAAATGGTTTATCACTTCCTTTTCACGCAAATACCGATAAACTCCTTCTAAATTCTGCCTTCCTGATATCTATCCCATTGGTGCAGATATGCAAACAGCCCGCCCGTACAGGTAGTAAGTCACGGTGAACGTAAAACAACAACTTATCATGTTTGTATTATTAGCGAATGGAATCTCCTGATTGTAAAGTAATATTTATCATTTTCCTTGAAGTTTTTATCCAGTGTTCCAATTATTGATTAAGGCCATCTTGTTCTCTAAAAGTTTGTAATAGGGCGTGGAACACTGTTAACTCCTTATACCTCCACTTGACATTTCCATTTGGGATTCACACAGTAGAAACTCAAGAGGGAAAGGTCATTCATTCCGTTCTTCCAGAAGATTCTAATGGCGTGCGAATTATTTTAACGCTTTACGTCCACACTAACTTGACGTCTGTAGTTTTGGCTCCAACTAGACACACACATACAAACACACACACACAGGTGGGAGAATAGTGCGCTCCCCCCACGACAGGGCTCATATCTTACCCTTGAATAATTTTCAAAGCATCCCCGTCTTTCTAGTCCAGTGTAGTCTCTATCATCCCTCCATTAGTGTAAAGAGGGTGTGTGTGTGGGGTGTCGAATATCACGGGACTGTGATGCTCTTTGTTCCTGTATCAACCACTTGTTCCAGAAGATGAAGCCTGGATTCAAGTGCCGGCTGGAGGAAGACCACCCTTGAACTAGGGGAGAGGGTGTGGGTAGTACTGCTGCCATCCCCAAATAGCATAGTGGCAGGATGAGAGGGCGTGAATGCTAGCTTGTATTCCCCGTGACGGAGGTTACTAGGTTAGCAAAAATGTGTGTAAATGTTACTGTTATTCAATTAGATTGAACCCCGCATTGGTATGCACTCGTACTGAACGTAATGTCTAGTCTGTTTTTCTGTTGACGGGAAGGTCAGCGTTCGAATCTTGGCCAGGTGTATACTGGGGGTGTTTTTCTCTTAAATAGTTTCCCACTCTTTCTAGACGCAAACAAAGATATATTTCCCCTAGATTTTAAGTTATTCACCCCTATATCACGAACGTATTTAAATACGGAGAGTTCTGGCAGATAGTGAGGTGCGAAGCCTAAATAAATGTTGATAAATAATAAATATATTTATATTAGTAGTTAGATCCATTATCTGTACGGGTTAGCCGCATCTAAACTATTTATAAAGCACTAGCCACGTGATCACGGCGTGCTATATTCTCCCTGGAGGAAAAAAAAATCAAGTTGAAAAAACTTTGGGGGTAGCTACAGCACTTAAGTAATCAGTGTGCGAAGTTTCAGACATGCACCTTATCGGGAGGTTTAATAAAAACTCTGCGTATAACCCGAACGGGTAGTAAGACGCGGTGCTAATAATAATAATAATAATAAAAACTCTGGACAGACACCGCATGTCTTTTTTTAAAATAGAGATTAATTTGAAAACTTTCAAAAATGGCACCTACATAACACATGGTTTGGCCTATTAATACATGATAAAGTAACTTTTTGAGGTTTCAGATAAGGTTATTCTTCTTGCGATAAGTTCCTGAATATAAATAATGTGTACAGTTCATTCGCCATAGGAATGGTGCTAACTAACGGCTAGGAAAAGCTACCAGATCTACTCTCATTTATCCAATCGCCAAAACAAATGATCTGTAAGACAACATATTAAGCTGATTTTCACTTTTGGCCGTCGAAATTTTCACAACAAACCATTGTTTTTAGCTATATTTTTTCTTATAAGCATTTTTACATTAATGAAATACGAAGTGAAAATAATTCTTTTGATTTGTTGTGTGTGTGACGTTAGTCCACTTAAAAAAGCTTTTCAAATGAGCTCTTCTGAAAGGCTGCCTTCTCTTTGTAAATTAAGATGGCGAACAAGCCTAAACAAGGGCAGTTAATGACGTCATATGACTCGTTTTCGGTTGTGTTCTTACGCATGTGTTCACAAAATAAAAACATGTATTTGGAAACTAATATAGTGTAGGGCCTATAGCTCTTTCTCTATGTTACAAAAGAACATTTATTTATTTTAGTGGTCAGTTATAATTTTTAATTTATATTATTATTTCATGTATACTATAATATCTCTTGTTACTACAACCTCGAAATTAAAAAAAATATCGTTTTTTTTAATAAGTTACTAAAAATCTAATTTTATAGTAATCCTTAGGGGAGTATTATTAGATACGTTTATTAATACTTTTGATTGATAACCTAGTATTACTAAAACAAATAATTATTATTTTCACTTGGGTTAACATTAGGGACTTTCAACCAATGTTTGCCATAAAAACCTTCTGCTATCTTTCAGTTTCTATGGCGAATGAACTTACAACATAGTACAACATTAGCTTAAGTTGGGATAGAAGGAAACGCGGGTCCGGTTTTTTTTTTTCCAGTTTTTATGACAACAAAATTTGGTCATAAATAAAACAAATATCTCTTCAGTAGAAACGTTTAGTTTAACATTATATAGGCTACATCTCAACAGTTGTTGAATATTAGATATAAGCATGGTGACATTTGACTGGAAACCTTTTAAAGAGAGAGAGAAAAGGTCCTGGACAAATTCCTTGACAAATGTTCGGCAACTGTTGATATTATAATTTGTAGAAAATTAAACTAAACGGATCCACTGAAGCATTATTTTTATTTATATATTGGCCAAAAAAATGTTATAGAAACTGTAAAAATACGGACTTTACCTCGCGTTCCTCTCCATCTTAATCGGTATTGGCAGACCAATCAACGAGCTTGATTTCGACTTCAAAGTATGCTATTGGGTTCAACCTCGAAAGGTTTAAAAGGAATTCTAATCCAAAATGATATAAATAGGCTTCCAATTCTCCTATAAGATGAATGTGCGTGCAATTCCCACAAAGCCCCACTCTTATTTTTATCACTTTGGTCAAACAGTTCTAGTAGTTCTTTAAAAAGTCTACCTAGCTCCCCCGATGTCCTTATTCTTATTACATTATTTAGATTTCTCTTTGGAATTCAAGTTTAAATATCTCCTATAATTTCTTCTTGGATTTGATGTGATATTTTTCCTTGGTACTCAAGTTATACAGAAACAAATTAATACTATATTCAATATTACATTAAATACATATATAATAACCTTGGTTTACGTGGCTTAATACGCCAATCTCACGTTATATGTCAACATGGAAAAATATGCCCTATTAGGTTTTTGCAAAACTTCGAAACTTTGACTTGGCTTTGAAACAAACATTAGCTTCGACTTGGCCTCGAAACAAATTCTGGCTCCGAATCTTCGTAAATAAAAATACCGACAGCTAAATTACAAAATTTATGTTCAATTATAGCCATTCTGAGCTGTTTTGTACATTACAAATTAATATTAAAATGGAAAAAAATCTGAATAAATTGAATCGCGTGTTGTGATAATAACTTGATTTGTGTGAGTAACAAGAAATATTACAAACAGTTGGCAATAAAAATATTTTTCGAATAATTTTAGTGCATACATTTCTATAAATAACCACAATATAATACTATCTCAATCATAAAACAACTAAAAGAAAATATTCGAGTTCGCTTAGAATTGAAAACGTGGATTTCGCACACTCATAAGCCCTAAGTAGCCTATTTGACCGATTGCTTAGAGTTTTAAATAAAACTCACTTGAGATGACCTTTTTAATAACAAAAACAACCCTTTTAGTGGCCGCCATGTTGAAATAAATAAACAGACAGAAAAAAAAAATGTGCACATACATTGTTCGTTAAAATTGGTCGGCGCATCTGACAACTATCGCGCAACAATCATTTAGACAGGACAGACAGACAGATAAAATGCCGACTGTTCAAGTTAAAACACGACCTTGTTACGATCGGTCGACAGTTAAATCACAAGATGAAAATAATATGTTTCTTAATCATAAATATAGGCAGTAGAATTATCCAAGTATATCGCATTTGATTTTGTCGATATTTTATTATTTTTTGCGCGGTAAAATAATTTGTTTTATTAGTAGCCTATGAAAATAAAGTTTAGAAATTAAAACCTTTCAATAATTCATCTCAAATAGCGAAGGTTAATTTAGGCCTATAAGCTATCTTCCACGCCACCCAATTTTTAATGGTATAAAGTGGGTGTAAGCTGCCTACGAAAGTAATTGTTTTTATCGGTCTATTTATATCTTTCTCTACCCCTCTTTTATTTCATATTCTCCTGGTCAATGTATCGATGTGTTATTCCTATATGGGTGTTGTCGGTTTTTATTTTATTTTTTTATTAAAACTACCTCCCTGCTTCATTGGTACAACTGATAATTTGCCTGTGAAACAAATTCAATAACCTGGTGAAAATAGAGGTTTACTTAAAAATGGAAACATAAACAACATATCCTAAAAACACAGATTGCACACAATTGTGTCTGGTTCGTTAAGGATTTTATTTTAAAATAATTTTATGACTTTATTTTTATTTCATTGCAAACAAAATTGTCAATTTAGTAACTGCATTTATACTCTTTAATTTTGTATCGCTCTTAGAATAGGTTTCCATTTTAATAGCCTATTAATGATTAAAATTAAATATTCTTCGTACGTTCGACCCTCATCAATGGTCATGTGATATAAGGCGTCAAACTCGCAGTAGAGTGGTTTGCTAGTGATGGGGAAGTTGAATTCTCGCCTAGTGGTCATACTTTTGTAAGTGTGGCTATGAACTTTCAAGTCCCCAATGCCATAGAGTGAGTAACATATTTTAATTGATATTAATTAAGCCAGTCTATATAAGTAATTTTACTAAAACTTAACTTGAATTAATCTAGTCTAATATAGGCTTAACTTAAATTAGCTTAATTAACTTAACATGAAATAGCCCAGTTCATTCTTACTTAAATTATTTAACACAAATCAACTGTACCAAACCTAATATTTAACATAAATATATATTAAAAAAACATTTAATCTGACTAAACATAATTAGATCCTTACTAAAGTTAAAATGAATATAACTACAACTAAACATAACTAAATATTTTAACATAATTTGACATAGATCATCAAAACATAACTCAGTATAATTTAGCTTAAATTAACTTAGATCACCGTAGATAAACCTAACCTACTTCCTTAAAATAGAAAATTTATAATTATTATGGTGTTAAGTAATATTAAATTGTACATCTAATGCTCTATGAAAAATAAAAATAAATAACAAACCAACCGAAAACACCTATTTTTTATCTAAAGGGAATTTAAATCTATCATTATATTGTAAAATTGTTTGATGCAAATGTTTTTTGAAAATGTTATGTTCAGGAAACCAATAAATGGATACTTGGAGTTGACACAGAAAGACTAATCTCTCCCCTTCATTTCACCCCCAATAAAAGACAGACCACGACACATGAAAACAACACCCTGAAATATATATATGTGGGTTTGAATACCGCAGCTTTGCACCCTAATCTCTAAGGATAGCCTATCCCAAACAGACGGAAAAATTAGTCAAAATATGACACATCGATTAATTCCCCCACCCCCACCCCAAACTCCTGAACACAGACATCCCCCACTCCCTTCTCCCCCCATAAAAAAACACATATTCCTTTCTAAAAACAAAAGTTGGATTTATATGATTCATATAAAGCATTGATTTGGTAATCCAAGTGAGGATTGATATATATTTGGAAACGGTTAGAGGGGGTGTAAAATAACACTGTGGTTGAATAGGGCAGAAAGAAAAAATATACAGAAATAACAACCTTTTTATACC
Source organism: Timema podura (assembly GCA_033556935.1). Taxonomy (NCBI): domain Eukaryota; kingdom Metazoa; phylum Arthropoda; class Insecta; order Phasmatodea; family Timematidae; genus Timema; species Timema podura. Next base: position 21,366,505 of record JAVRXN010000007.1, on the reverse strand, counting down.
TATGTGAAAGCTAAAATGGAGCACTTTATCATAGTAGTATTTTTTTTTATGAAGGGGGTGGTTCCGGAATGTATGTTTGGGAGTGGTTTTTAGGGGGATAGGGTAGTTTTGTTGAGCAGGTAGCCTCGTATATTTTTATATGTGGGTAGAGCAGAGCAAGGGAGTCAAGGGGGTGTAGGACAATGTAGGGGAAACCTAGTCGCTGCAAAGTTAATCCATATATGATTAAGACCATAAATCTATCTCGGATTACAGGGTTGAACTCCTCACCCCCCATTCTCCCTTGTTTGGTTGTGGATTATAATACATGGCCACCCCCTCCCTCCTGGTCATATAGGGGGCACAGTTTTCGGGAAGGGGGTGGAGGGGATAGGATGACAGATTTGGGTAAGGCCGGGTACATCATCTGTCCACTAGATGTCAGCACGGGCTATACTGACCCGTGGATCTTTATTAGGCATGGCTGGGTGACGTCATACCGTGTTGACATTGGATTTTGTCGCCGTGTCGGGAAAAGTCAAACACATTTTATAGCAATAACGTTTGACGATCTGAACTGTATTTTATAGGACGACCACGAAATTGGAACAAAGGTCATAGGTTTAGAAATTAAAACTGTAAAGTGGGGTTTGTTTAATTTTCTTGTGATACGCTATTTAAGTTTATTGCAACGTTAAACGTGTAGGTCCTGTGCATACATTTCTGTCAAACTCAAGGTGTGAGGGTAGGTAACGAGAGAAAAGAGTATTGTTTTTACAGCTATTAGGCCTATATCAAAAATTATTTTAGTCAAGATAAATCAAATATTTCTTCAATAGACACATAGAGTTTAATTTTCTTCACATGGTGACCTCAACAGTTGTTGAATATCTGTCATGAGTGTCCTGGAATTTCATGAAAACTTTTTCTCTTCGTTTAAAAATTTTCTCATCTAATGCCGTTTTGCTCATGACAAGATACTCAACAAATGTTGATATCACCATGTGAATAAATTAAACTCTTTGTTCCTTCTTAATCAGTAATTTATTTTGGCAAAAAAAAAGTTATAATCTGCAAAAACACTGCCCTTAACCTGCGTCCCCCTACACTCTCACCTTAATATTCACAAAAACATTAAATGATTTAAAAGATTTTTTTCACTGGGTTGAATACAAAATTATCTCTTAATTTTATAGATTAATTTCTAAATTTGAAAGCGCTGTATTGAAGAATCCTTATTCTCTTTTGGAAGATACTTAAAAATAACCAATTTAAAACATGGATCGGTGGATACGTAGGTATGTCAGCCTCATCTAATTTGGTTTGCTGGTTGCGGGAGTTTAGGATCCAAATCCCGGCCAGGCATAACTAGTTTTTTTTGTTTTTGTTTTTTCAAAATGATTTCCTACCTTCTCTCCGCGTGAATGCGAATACATTTACTCTAAATTACCTTTCAAATCCCAACTCCAATAGCGTATTTAAATGCGGGCAGATTGTAATGGGTAGTAAGACGCGGTGGAAAAAAAACAGAAAACGATATGGTTGTCCAACCACTCACCAAAGGAAATCTGCCATAGTTTATAATCCATTCTCCTCATCCTATTTCCTAAATGTCTATAGATGTGAAACGGGGGGGAAAAAAAATCGGAAAAAAGTTTATTTTTCTTTCTTCAGATTTTCCTTTACATATAATTAATTTAATCTATATATCCCAATTTTTAAACTTCACACCAGTTTAATTTATCCTCAGGACGTTGTTAATATTATCAGAAACATTTTGAATGAGTTACAATAAAGCAATACCAGCGATTACAGTAATTCTCCTACCGACAACAGCTCTTAGCGGTTGAATGCAAAAGTGTCGGCGTTCCCTTGTCCGCCGTAGATCAGACAGGTGCGATTCTTACCTAAAACATTTCTGTTAAAATTTACTGTTTTATTTTCATCACAATTGATGGTACTTGCTTTATAGTGAATGAATGAAATGAACGGCTATCAATTGTGACTTAAGACTCCTGAAGAGAGAGAGAGAGAGAGAGAGAGAGAGAGAGAGAGAGAGAGAGAGAGAGCACTCTTTGGACCGAGATGGGATGAGATGCGAGTGAAGGGGGGGATGCTGTTTGAGGGAAGGAGGGGGGGGGGGTTGGCGGAGAGAGGATTTGAGGCAAGTGAACCGCTGAGCCCAGCTGTGCCGCCATAAATATGCTACTACCCACCACCCCCCTCTTCCCTCTGTGACAGGTAGCGTACTGTAGACTAGCTGCGGGGTAAGGGGGGGGGGGGAAAGATTGATGCTGAGGGGGTGAGAGGGGTGATAAGGATACAGGCCGGGAGCGAAGGGAATGAGGTGTACACATTCTCGGGGACACTTTGTGTTTATATATGTGTCTGTGTGTGTGTGTGTGTGTGTGTGTGTGTACAGTCGTGTGCAAAAATATTCATAAGGTATGTGGAGGGAAAGAGAGGGAAATAAAGGTTAGTTGTACTTATTTTCACAGATCAACTTCTTCAGCATTTCATTTGAAGAAAAACCCGTTTCGATGGGCATGCGGTTTTAAATGTTAAGTTAGTTTTTAAGTTGATTTTGGTAGGAAGAACAGTATCTGGTAGTTACTAAAGCTACTAAAACAATTTTTATATATTCATATATCAAGTCATGTTATCTGTAGCTGTCACTTTCGATAGATAGTATTAATATCTATAAAATAATACTTATAAAAGAGTAGAATGTTATCAATGTTGACCGCAAAGGAATAGATTTGAATTTTTTAAACTGTTCTTCCTACCACAATCAGGGTATAGTTTTTTTTCCGGTGACAGGGAAGTCGGGGTTCGAATCCCAACCGGGTGTATGAAGGTTATTTATATTTACTAAAGGATTTCCCACTCTTCTTCCACGCAAATACGGGTACTTTGCTCCTAAATTATGCCTTCTAACCTAGAATATTATCGCAGCTAGTAAATATACGTGTACCCGAACGGGTAGTAAGATGCGGTAAAAAAAAAAGTGCTAGCACTAACTTGGATAAGAAAATATAGTAGGATTCTGATAGGAAGAAATTTTAGAAAATGTAAACTAATTTGTGTGCAAAATTGATATTATTATACTATATCACTATTATTATTTTATAGGTCTTGATATTATCTATCAAAAGTGACAGATGCAGATAGTATGACTTGAAGAATAAATGTACGAAAATAGTTTTAGTAAACTTTTGTAATTATTAAAAACAAAACAAAACTTTCTATCTGAATATGTCAAATCTCCCTGTGGAAATAAACCCTTCATATTGCAGTCGACTGGTATTAAACTCCGGCCCTTCACGTCAGGGTCAATTGTGCTAACAGCCTGTTAAAAACCTGTCAGTCAAAATATAGAAAAGAAATTTATCAATTTTTATGATCTTAGTACTTTTACACTTGTACCCGGTACGGGCCAGGTAACGAAAAGCTTAGGTTAAATTCCCTGCAAGGTTTTACCCATCTTTTTTATTCAAAGTTAATCTCGTTGCATTTCTCTAAAATACCTTTATTTTTCGTATTTCTTGGGTTGGTGGGTTTTAACAAATTCTGAAGCAATAAGTGTTTAATTCATCACCTTGTCAACGTTGGAAGGATGGGCTAGGGGCCTTGTCACCGTTGGAGGGGTGGGCTAGGGGCCTTGTCACGGTTGGAGGGGTGGGCTAGGGTCTTTGTCACCATTGGAGGGTTGGGCTAAGGGCCTTGTCACCATTGGTGGAGTAGGCTAGGGGCCTTGTCACCGTTGGAGGGGTGGGCTAGGGGCCTTAAGTTCTACCTCAGATGGAAGGACGAGATAAAATGCATCTAATGAAGTTATTATTAATAAGTAATTTCAAGAATTGCAAGAGGTTTTATTTACTTTAATTTTTTTTTCGGTTCAATGTGTAATAGTATCCGTCCAAACTATCCCCATATACAAACTAATGAGATGAGTAAGCTATAATTCACAAGGAAAGTACACGCATTTGCGTGTAGGGAGAGTGGAAAACTATCAGAGAAAAGAAACCCCTTGAATTTAAAACCCTTTTTTTTTTTACAAATAATTATCTGAAATACCTTTTTTCCTACGAAAACTCTACTACATATATAAAAGCATTCTGCTAGAAAAAAAAAGACCTTCCAGATGGCTATTCGTAAGAAAATGGGGGCTATACACACCCGGATTGGATTTCGAGCCGCGAATACTTCGTCATCAGAAGACCAGACAAGGTGAAACTAATGCCTTTGTCCACGTTCTCCCTTGGGTTGCTTTCTTATTGTTTAGTCATAGGGTTTTTTAGTCACGACTCACGTAGCCATGCCTTCTAAATCACCCAGGATGTCCTATCTTTTATATTAGATGAGTGCTAACTAAGTTCCTTTATTTAAGCTTAAAAGGTTTCTCAACTAATGCCGGCCTCTATACTCATGACAAATATTCAACAACTGTTGATATCACCGTGTGAAGAAAATTAAAGTCTATGTTTCTACTGGAGAAATATTTTATTTATTTTGGCAAAAAAAAAAAAAGTTTTACTATAAAAACTGCAAAAAAACACTCCCCTTAACTCGTTTTTCCTACACTACCATCTTAGTATAAGGAAGGTAAAATTAAGAGGGAATGAGCCCGTATTTACGTGGAGGGAGAGTGTAAAAATATTTAGTAAAAAAAAATCTCAATATATCGGACTGGGTTTTAGTCCAACTTCCCGTCATCGGTAATCCAGTCCAATGCGAGAGTGACGCACTAGACCATGCAAACATCGATGCGGGTACCTTTTAATACATGGACATATTTGTTCCGAACTTGGTATACTCTTGAGTTCCAATGGATATGCTTGAGTTGCAATGGATACGCTTAATTTATATATACATACATATATAGTCTATACGTATTGATGTTATTTATATATGTGTATGAAATATATAACACTGATATATATACCATTAAATATGAAATTGAGAAATACTATTTTAAAATAATGGTGAAAATCATCTAGAAAAATAATAACTAATCCAAGCAGAGAGGGTTAAATTGTTGGTCTCGTGGGTCGGATTCAGATGTTTCAACCTTGCCAGAAAACCCCTGTATAAGAACAACAGAATATCTGTCTACTCACCCTGACCCTGGCCTCCGTGAGGTTGGTCCACATGGCGATCTCCTCCCTGGTGCTCATGTCGGGGTACCTGTTGCGGGCGAAGGTGGCCTCCAACTCTTGCAACTGCTGGGATGTGAAGTGGGTTCTCTGGCGCCGCTGCCTCTTGTTCTTTTTGTCGTTCTTGGTGCCTTCCTGGTCTCCCGTTGCTCCTGAACCTGTGTCTGTCCCCGTGTCAGACGGCGTACCCTCGGTTTTGACTGTCGCGCCCCCGTGGTCCACGGACAGCACGCGGTTACCTGCGACAACAAGATAAAGTTCCTGAGTGGTAGTCATTACGTCATTGGGGAGCAACAAGAGGATATATCTGAGCTGTAACCATGACGTTGTTAGAGGCAGCAAAACGACGTTCCTAAACTGTTGTCATGACGTCAGTTGGGGACAACAAGAGGACATCTCTGAGCTGTAACCATGACGTTGTTAGAGGCAGCAAAACGACGTTCCTAAACTGTTGTCATGACGTCAGTTGGGGACAACAAGAGGATATATCTGAGCTGTAACCATGACGTCATTGAAGGCAACAGGAGGATATCTTAGGGTTGTAACTATAACGTTGGTTGGTAACAACAAGTGACATACCCGATTTTTAACCATGACATTAGTGTAGGACAACTAAGTTGAATATAACCTCTGAGTAAGCTGCAGGTCTTATGAAGAAAATCTTTATCATTGTTCTTTTTCAGTTAATTGTTGCCAAATCTTCTTGCTTTCATTAATGTCGGAAGGCACTGTGCTTGGTTAAGAAGGAGCAACTACGAAATCTATCGTATATTTGAAGAAAAATTGACCACACGAAAACAAGAGAATGGCAACACTGTTTCTCAATAGTTCCCATGCAGTTCCCTCAGTGATATTATCCAGTGTAGAGGATATCCCTGAACTATAACCATGACGTCAGTTGGACACAACAAGAGGACATCCCTGAGCTATAACCATGACGTCAGTCCAAGAAATCGTATCTAACAGCTACTGATCGCTGAGAATACTACCATGGACACAATTATTTATCCTGTATGCGTGTGGTGTGTATCGTTGCACCTATAATTATTCAGGGTTTATTAGAATTATGTTTATTGCTGGATACCTTCATTCATCCTCTCAATAGTCTAATTTTCAAAGAAATACAACTAGAAAAGTTAGTATATTTACTTTCACGTATTCATACGTCAAGTAATGTGATCTGCAGATGTCACAAATGAAAGATATTATCAATACCTATAAAATAACACGAATAATGTAGTAACACGACATCAAAACTGACCACAAAAAAGTTTCCATTTTTTTAACTGTCTTTCCTATGAAAATGGAAGGAAATCAGTAAAATCTCTAAAAACACTATAATTTATCATTGAGTATTCCGTTTTTAGTAAATAATAATTTGTAATTTTCATGGAACGGAGTATACCCATACTATTTTGAAATAATATAAAATAACAACTATTTTTTAGCAGCTGGCAATGACAAGTGGGCCTAATCGCTTTATTCAGCTTCCCAGAGTCGAAATCGACACCATCTGTCAAAAAGTGAGAGAGACGGAACATATTCCAAGATATATGCATTCTGGGTCTGGTCACGTTTGTAACTGTCAGAAAATGTTCTCCAACTGATGAAGCTACTATGCAAGTTGGACATCGTTCAAATACTACTACTGGAAAAAGGCACACACACACAACACACAGACTTAAAGCTGGTCAAAATGTTTTTAGGCAACAACTTTGAAGGTCGTGATAAATATCCAAGGGCCACTTGCTAATGATTTAACTGCCTAGGGTTGGCTGTTGTAAATGTTCTGAATTGAAGTTAGTTTAATCGTGTGCTGATTTAATATATTTATTATATTTAGCACTGCGAAGTGAACCCGCATTTGCGTGTAGGGAGAGTGGAAAACAATTTAGGAACCCCCACCCCCCAGTTCACCCGACCGAGATTCGAACCTATATCTCCCCGTCCTCGGCGGTCGAGCTCAGCACGACTAGCGCGTTAGCCAACTACGCCACCGAGGCGGGTCTGATTTAATCAGTCGGTTCAGAAAGTACATGTTATACACCTCAAAAAGTAAATTCTGCTCTTATGTAGATAGTGTGGCTTACTTCCCCACCAATACTAATCCAATTTGTTTGTCATGATCAATGCGCAATATCAACCGCATGCGAAGGTCTGAAATTAAAAAATAATAATTAGTAAACCCTGTGTACGAACGTGTGTCACACAGGAGTTTTAAAATTTTGATTAGATTGTATTAAATTATTTTAAAAACCTCTCAGGCAACGAACGCTGGGTACTTTTAGCTAGTAATAAATAATTCTCTGGAGAGTTATTAGGAGCACAGAACCAGCGTGCAGATGGCCAATCCTACACCCCGTCATCCTATTGTTGGTGGTTGATGAAAGGGTTGCTTGCCATTAACCCTCCCTCTCTATCCCGTCGGAAATTAAACCACCTTACAGGGGGGTGGACACATGGGTGGTCAGAAATAAATGGATTCTAGTATCCAAACATGTTATGTTCAAATCACCCCGAGTGCCATTAATATTTTGGAAACATTCCCCCCAAAACTAGATTTGTATTAGTGTTCAAATGAACATACAGTCCAACTTTCATAAAAAGACAGATTAAGCAGATACTAGATTTACTTTAACTTATTCATACGTCAAGTCGTATGATCTGCAGCTATCAATTTTGATATATATTATCAATAACACTAATCAAATAATAAAATATTATCAATGTTGGCCACAAAAATAAGTGGTTTATATTTTCTAAAATGCCCTTTTTGCCAAAAATCTTACAAGAGCTTAAGATAATTTAATAAGCATATGCATAAGCATAAGCTATTCTCGCAGTAAACTAGACTGCCATGACGTGGAGATCGAGGTTCGAAACTTAGTCGGCTGTACTTAGGGTGTTTTTCCAAAATAGTTTTCCACTCTCCTTCCATGCAAATGTGGGTATACTTCCTCTAAATATAACATCTCTAAAACCATTAGCGTAATTAGTACATAAGCCCGTAACCCAAATGGTTAGCGGACCCAGTACTAGGAGCAGAGCACGGGCCCCCCCTTGCCTTGTTCTGCTCAACTTCAGTGGCGGTGAAACCTTATTTGTCTAAGGGGGTAAATTGGATTAGTAACTAAAAAGGGGTTTTGAAGAGCTTTGACCCCTAAGCTAAAAAGGGGAGCTTGGAAAGCCTAGGCGATTGTTTGAAAATAGGAGTCTCCCAGAAGATATTTGGAGTCGCCCTCATCTGAATTTATTTTTAAATTATACTTCTCTATAAGCTATTTGAGATGGTATTCTCCCTAAAATTTTTTGAAAACTGGATGTCTCTAGAGGGATCTTCGCCTTGATTTTTTTTTTTAATTTCATATATCTAGAAGATATTTAGAGCGGGTATCTTCCAGCAAATTTTGGAAAGTTGGATGCTCCTAGATGTTATTTTTGTAATTGTATTCCCCTGGAAATTTTTAGTGATTGGATGCCTCTGTAAGCTATTTGAAGTGGTTCTCCCCTAGAAATGTTTAGAAAATATGACGCCTCTAGAAGCTATTTAGAATTGTTGTAGCCTGATTTTTTTTTATTAACTGCCTCTCATAATATTTAGATTGGTCCTTCCCTGCCAAAGTTTTGAAAATTGAATGTCTCTAGATGGTATTTGGAGGTTGAAACAATACTATTTTTCATCTTAATACTCGATAATATCATTATTATTTAGCACCGCGTCTTACTACCCATTCGGGTTATACGCTTAAGTACTAATTACGCTAATGGATTAGGAATTGGGAAGGTTGAATAGAGGAAGTGAACCCGCATTTGCGTGGAGGGAGAGTGGAAAACCATTTAGGAAAAACCACCCCCAGTTCACCCGACCGAGATTCGAACCTCGATCTCCCCGTCCTCGACGGTCGAGATCAACACGACTAGCGCGTTAGCCAACTACGCCACCGAGGCGGGTTCGATAATATCACATGCGAGTGAAGCCAATCTAGAGAGGGGCAAGCTTATTCTAATCGGGAGGAAGGGGACACAGATTATTTCTCAAGGGGAGAAAGCCCCCCCCCTCCTGTTATGCTACCACTGCTCGACTTAAATTTGTAGGCCTACGTTTAAAAATGTTTGTCAATTTTACTAAACATAAATAATGCACGCAAATTAATATTTAAATTTTATTGTATTAAAAAGTTCCTTTTGGAATAAAATTTGTTGTTCTCCACCTTCTTAGCTAAATTTCTGCTCGCCTCAAGATCCGATGTTCTTGGGGTTCAAACCCAGCCGGGATCGATGGATTTTTCTTGAATGATAAAAAATCCGTAGCACAACTTCCTTCGGAGTTGAAGTAAAGCCGTCGGTCCCGTGTCTATTGTGGCATGTAAAAGAACCCTAGGAGATATGTTAAAATACCATTCCCGCAAAATTGGTAGGCTCTTTCGCTCTAGTTCATAGAAATGCTCATGAGCTAATATAATCAGTCAGTTCAGAAAGTGCACGCTGAATACCTCAAATAAATAAAATATTTATAATCCTGTGTGAGCTACCGAAAATTCCACCGGTAGCTCGCAATCGATGGTTTGGCGACCCATGCTCTAAGCCAACCCAACCACTGTGATTAGGATTTATCTAAGCGTGGGATTCAAGATGCTAAACCCCCTCCTTCCCTTTTTGTTTTATCTGCCTCTTAGTCCAATGATTAATAAGTAATTCAAATCACAATTTTTGATTAAGTGTATGTAAGTATGATTTTTTAAATTTCTAAAATGTCTTGTTCTCATTTCAAGATAAATAGATAACTAAATTAGTTTTTTTTTTGCGCATCGTGTTTTACTACCCGTTCGGGACTCTGCATATCTAAACAAATGAGGTAGGTACGAGAAAGGTAAGAGTTCGAAGGAAATGTAGTACCTGTATTTAGGTGTGGTGGGAAAAACAATATAGAATAAAATAAAACACTCTCAGTACATCCAGCCGGGATTTGAACCCCGACCTCCTCGTCAGCAGCAACTCAGTCTAATGCGAGAGTGACGCGTTACGAATTTCAACGCAGGTACATAATTTTTACTCTACATGAATACCTTATACAATATTATCTAAACCAAAATCATTCTCGGGTAAAGATGGAATAAAAACTAGGTATGAACTCTTTTTTACTGAAAAAATATTTAAAATAAACCAGAAGTATGGAATAAAGCAACGCTATACATTTAAATAGCCTACATTATGAACGACGAAGTTTGGGGGATGAATGATTATAAATACGGAACTCAGCCTTATCTGAATCATATTCGAAAATATTTAAAAATGACACAGTACCGAGTTCGATTCCCATGTCCATGTGTCATTTTTCAATTTATTTGAAACCAGGAGTAGTTTCGTTTAATCCATTATACTAACATAATCCTTTTATTTTAAAACATAAATTGTAAAAAAATATTTGAGTGCCCATTTTTCAAAATATCAAAACTAAATTAAACCCTAAACCGAGTGTGTAGTCTTTCGTGCACAATGGGACGTTGTTATCATTCTGCTTGTTATCAGTCCGAGCAAACATTGTTATGTGCGGTTGACAGGGCAATAAAAGGTCAACTTTATCTCCTCTCAGAGATACCAACCAATGTTGATTATACTACAGGCAGGCGTGCCAACTTTCTTACTATATTCTTCAACAAAAGGTGAAATAAGAGATTGTGGTGGTTTAAAGGAATAGCTCGAGCATTCTATTGGAAAAGGAAATTAGAAATTGTCATCAGTATAATCTGCGAGGATCAAAATCAGAGTCTAGACCAGTAATTAGAAATCTTTTCCAACTCACGGCACAAGGCGTTAAAATAGACAGACCATAAGTTTTTTTAAGGAGATATTTTATCACTAAAAAGTAACGAGTAGTTAAGATTGTGTGTAAGAGTTCAATAGCTGAAATTCTAATAGTTATTTTTTTAAATAATGTTGATCGTGAATTTTAAAATGTTTATCTTTATTCCTTACTTTTTTTCCCCTCTTTTTAAATCTTCCTTCAAACTTCCACGGCACACCTGCTGACCCTTTGTGGCACGCCAAAGTGCCGCGGCACACCGGTTGAAAAAACGTTACTCTAGACGTTTAAAACATGAAGCGATTACTTTCGACAATGATTACCGAAGTTGTAACCAAGTAATTTTCATAATTTTATTTTAAATGAAAGCTTATCCACCGTGGATGTGCCAACAAATTTTTAAAAAGTTTTGAAGAGAAAACTTACATTTCAGAAAACGACGATATTTCTTTCGACAACAATATCTCAAGTTCTACTAAACATTAAAAAAAAAAGCATTTACTTCTAGGGCTACCGTATAAAAGTTTCAAATGTTTAATAACGAAGCCGCAATTTACGAAAATAATTCCCACAATCTTACTTAACTTATTTAAATTGTACTAGAAGATATTAAGGAAATACTTTTTTTTATCACCGCATCTTACTACCTGTTCAGGGTACTCGCATATCTAGACTACTAACTACGCTAATGGGTTAGGGATGAGGAAGTGTAACCGAATTTGCGTGGAGGGAGAGTGGGAAAACATTTTGGAAAACCTCCCTCAGAATATCCAACAGGGATTCGAACCCCTAGCTCCCTTTTATAGGCAGTCTAGTATAACACGAGAGTAACGCCTTAGACCATGCGGCCACCAAAGCAGGTAAATTAGACTTAGAAGTGAAATCTGAAAGGATATGATGGTCACACAGAGAACACAGATGGAGGATGAAAATGTAGAGACTACTGCCAACATATTATTTGACATGGTTAATGAATTTAAATAATTAGAAACAATTTTAATTGGCAATAACGATATTAGGTTGGTAATTAGAATAAGAATAAGCAGGTCTCTTGGTCTAGTGGTCAGCGCCCCTGGTTACTCGTTTAGAGGTCCCGGGTTTGATTCCCGGTGGTACTATTCGTTGGGGTTTTTTTTTTCGAAAGGGGAACTGTTCACGTTCACGTTATTTCATCTAATTGCAGGTATGACGTGTAGACAACCTCCAAGGGCAACGTTCTGCGCCCACAAAGCGGCTAGAAATCTACAAACACAACGCCCGAACTAGATACTTCATCTCTCACGGTCAATTAAATCAATAAAAAATGAGAAAAAAGAATACAGTCGGGAAATGCATGCTATTACTCGGTCGGAAATTTGTTGACATCTCGCATGCTGTCAAGGAATGTAAAACTTGGAATATACAAAACAATAATTTCTATGGTGGTGAAACTTATTCTCTTACCTTAGGTGAACGAAAATAATTTTAGGAGGTTCTAATACAAAACAAGGTGCTTAGGAAGGTATTTGATTCAAAAAAGTGATAAGGTTACTGGGTAGTGGAGAAGGTTACTCAATGAATTGCATACCCTTTTTTGATCACAAGACATTGTTAGGATAATCAAGTCTCATATATTACGGTGGGCAGGACATGCAGCGTGAATGGGAGATTCTAGAACCTTGTTCAGGATACTGATTGGCAAACCCATTGGGACGAGACCATTAGGAAAACCTAGACGTAGATGGGAGGATAACATTAGAAAGGACCTGAACGAGATAGGGTGTAATGAGGTGGACTGGATAAAAATAGTTCAAGATAGGGATAGCGTGTAATTAGCTGGACTGGATAGAAATAGCTCAAGATAGGAATAGCTGGCGTACTTTTGTAAATGTGGCAACGAACTTTCGCGTTCCTAATGCCTTAGAGAAAGTAATTACATGAAAACCTAAATATAAAAACGATATGATGGATGATTAGATTTTAGAAGTCTAGTTGAGAGCTGTCATTGCAAAATTGACGCATAAATGATGCGTCAAAGGGCCAGCTAGTTTAATTTAAGAACCCAAACCTCCCATAGGGCGACGATAAAGAGCAATGTTAAACTAACGCCTGCGAGACTAGTTTGCTATTGCCGCAGGTGTATTAGGATTTTGATAGAAAAGGCCTTCTAATAAATACAAACTTTTTTTCCCCGGTAATCTTGATAATAATATTTACTATTTTAATGGTATTATTTATTGTAAATGATAATATCTATCAAAAGTGACGGCTGCAGACAACATGACCTGACGTATAAATTTGTGAAAATAGATCTAATAGCTTTTCTAGCAACCAGAAAAGTTATTCCAATGAAAATTGGACTGTAGGAGACTGTCGTTATGGAAATGTGTGCCATCATTCACAAATAAAATACATACTAAGCCTTGAACCGTTACTGTATTTATTTATTTATCTATTTATAGTATGAACAAAAAACACGCTGTCAAAACGAACTCGTGGCCTGGAGATTGAATATCAATAATAACATGAAAATTATTACTCTTAATTTATACTGACTTATTTAATTAAATAGTTCAACGCCTACTAAAAACAGCCAGTCTTAGACTAAATAAACATATCCCAAATCGCAATAAAGTGATCATGAAATTCAGTAACTTCCCTAAAGCTAAATAAGTGGAATCTAATCTTGGTTGACAATGAATCTGGAACGCACCTAATATCTTCTACGTTCTACCGCGAAATACATCACACTTCAATCAAAATTTCCCTCTATTAAAGTTTTCTCATAATTGATAAAATTGACAGAGTTCTTAAAATCATGTCTATTAGTGAAACACAACTTTGTTGTAATAAAAAAAAGGGGTGAGGTGATAAATGTATAGTTGCGTACACGTTTCTGTGAAGCTTCATTTTTTAAAGGGCACTGAATATGTCTGGGCAATCAGTTACTGGGGGTCACGTGACTTCAAGTGCCACTGGTACTTGCTTGCCTACACTTGACGTCTCAAGTCAACATTTCTAACATAATAAAACGAGGTATTTCGTCCAACGCTCCCGATCACAACTTTCTTGATGCAATAGACGCTATCAAGAAGTACACGATATAGTTGGGTGTTTGTTTCCACTTTAAACTGGTCCTGGGAACCGGGATTTAATCCTTACCAGCCGTACCGATTTTATCTACTCAAACTATATATATTTTTTAATCACCCTTTCTTATTACCTGTTTAGGTAGGAGAAAGGAAGCATATTAGATTTAATCTACCCTCATTTGCGTTGAAGGAAAGTGGGAAATAATTTAGGAAAAACCATTCTCAGTAGACCCGACCAGGATTCGAACATTGATCAGTAGTAACCTGCTATTTTCTATCATAGCTTCATTCAAATGAGAAGCCCTTAGTGTTAGGCCGGATAGATTTAAGTAGATCCGGTAGCTGTCCTTCTAATGATACTGTTTTGGACCCATCTCATATATTAAAAAAGTCATGGATGAAGTGTATTTTTCGTTAAAGTGCTGTATGTAAAATTTAGAAAATCACGCACTTTTAGAAGTAATTTCAATACACTACGTTTTAAAACTTTTTTCTTTAAAAGATCAACTCCGTTGTATTTGAAGATCATGTGAAATGCTGGCTCCCTTTACCCAATAGGAAGCTACCTTCACAACATCAGGTTGCCAGGAGTTCTCCTATTAGTTAGTTTTAACACTGTTGACAAGGGGTCCAAGAGGCAAGGGGTAGGTCATATATAAGCATCTTGTGTGTATGAATCCATTAGTCTATGAATCCACAGAGTGCCAGTGATATAACTCCACACAGTACACAGTGCCGGTACATAATCTACAGTGCCAGTAACTTAAATCCATAGAGTGCGTAATACATTAGAGAGTGATATAACTCCACCAGTACACAGTGCCGGTAACATAATCTACGTGCCAGTAACTAAATCCATAGAGTGCCAGTATACATTAGAGAGTTATAAACTCCACACAGTACACAGTGCCGGTAACATAAATCTAGAGAACTCGGTAATATAACAGTGACAGGAACTCTACTACTGTACTACTGTAGTAACCTAAATCTACACAGCACACAGTACTCAGAACACGCAAAGTGTGATATTACAGAAAAATTAATAAATCAACAAAAACTGTATCATCCAATATCATATCTTCAGTACTAATGGTGTAATCATCTAAATAAATCGTGTGAAACATCAAAAGTCTTGCTCATTTGATAAGAATAAGTATCACATATAATCAGATCACGTAACAGTGTACAAGTGCGCAGTAAGACATGTACGCGCCGTAATCATCAATACAGTCCGATATGGCAATAATTGGTGCTCGATCACACGGAATATCACAATATAGTTCCGTATCACTTTATCCTCTATAGCCACTCGGTGAATTCTTGGCTATGTGCGTTAATAAAATGAGCTCAACTGCTTAAATTTCAGCTGTAACCCACATTAAAATTTAAATTCAAAGAAACATTTAACTAATATAATAAAATACTTGTCTGTAAATGTTGATTTGATCGAACTTAAACTTAATGTAAAAAAACTAAAAAAAAATGTTTGCGCTATGCAGTTTTTTTAGAACCTGTTCGTGTTATACGTTTATTTACTAAACAATCTAATGATAAAGTGTACCCAATTTGCGTGGAAGGAGAGGAAAAAATCCACTTTGGAGAAAGCGTTCTCAGTACACCCGACAAAGATTCAAACCTTGATCTTCGCGTCATTGGCAGTTTAGTTTATTGAGAGAACCCTTTGCAGTTGTCCGTAAGTTTATAATATGTAGTCTATGAACTCTACGTACGTAAACACTCTATAGGTCAAAAATATCTAAGGGTTCAACCCTATCTTTCTGTATTCCCTGCATTTCTTAAAATGATAATTTATCATCAAGTTAAAAATTAGTTTCATAAAATTCGGTATCGATTGAGGTGTACTTCACTGGTTGGGTAAAAAGATTTTTTTCTCAAATGTATTTTTTTCTCGTTAGGCAAAAAATTATATATAAAAATACTTTGGCAAAAAATAGCGTTTTGTATGAATATAACTCTTTTAAAGAGTTTAGTATGAATCGTAATTCTATACAAAATAAATAAAAGGAACATGTATTTTCGCTTTTGTTAAAGTATTTTTACTAGATTATGTTTGACTAATGATTAATCATTTTTCTAAATTTTTGATTCTATTGAATTTACAAACAATGTGATAAATGTAACACACGAATTTGGTCCAAATCCTTTTATATATGATTTTAATTTAGTCCATATATTAAAGGAACTAAAATACTGTTAGTGATATCAAATTTTAAAATTTGGTTTTCTTAGTTTTGTAAATCTAAACCGATTTCAATACATGTGTTTTATATTACGTTAGGCTATTTTATTTTTTAATCGACCCCTTTCGACCAACTTTTTATTAATTGTATAAACAAAATAATCTAAGCCAATGACAATAACAATGATATTCCAAGGAATCATTTTGTGCGTTTTAAATTTATTCAAACCACATCTACGGGCATATTGTGTTCCAAATGTCAAGCATATCTGTTCTGAAATTTTATTATAAGATGTCGGAGATGTAATTCCGGTCAGATGTATGGAGATTTGTTTTTACAAAATAGTTGTCCCTCTCCTTCTCAGCAAATGTGGGTATATTTCCCATATATTATCATTTCCCTCATCCCTTCCTCATTAGGGTAATTAAATTGCGTAAGTCCGGATGTGTAATAAAATGCGGTGGAAAAGAAAAGGTTTATTCAACTTCAGAATCATTAAGTTAATTATTACTTATATCTCATAGTGTATAACTACTCGTCCGAGTTACATGCATTTTTGGTATTTAGTTTTTGCTACTCCCATATCTCTCTAAATAATTATTTAAACTTAATTCCAACTTTAATAGGCATAGTAAAATGCTTTATGTTACATTTAACAAATAAGCATAGTAATACTTAGATTTTTAAAATGTGTACATTTCTTTCTCGGCTAAAATGAATAATAATATAACAATAAATAAATTAATCTTAATTAATAGTTTTAATGATTGGTTAATGTAGAAAACATATGTTTACTAAGTTTGGTTAAAAGAGAATACACTTTTTCAGATAAAGGTTTAGGGCCAGTTTCATAGTCAGATATACTAAATACAAGACGTCACCTACCTGAAAATGAATGGAATGGGCCAGTTTCATATGCGAAACTGGCCCATTCCATTTTGGTCTAGGTAGGTGTCGTCCTATATTT
This sequence comes from Timema podura, assembly GCA_033556935.1. Classification (NCBI taxonomy): domain Eukaryota; kingdom Metazoa; phylum Arthropoda; class Insecta; order Phasmatodea; family Timematidae; genus Timema; species Timema podura. The sequence goes on along the minus strand of JAVRXN010000007.1, from coordinate 21,349,328 downwards.
AGTATCGACTCGCACTTGAGGCGTACTAAATCTTACTATGAAACTAGCCTAAGGCTAAGGCTAAAATTTGTAAACATATGAAATTGGTGTCCAAATGTAGACTAAGGGCCAGTTTCATAGTCAAATTTAGTACGCCTCAAGTGCGGTGCTATACTAAATACAAGACGTCACCTACCTGAAATTGAATGGAATGGGCCAGTTTCGCATATGAAACTGGCCCATTCCATTCAATTTCAGGTAGGTGACGTCTTGTATTTAGTATAGCACCGCACTTGAGGCGTACTAAATTTGACTATGAAACTGGCCCTTAGTCTACATTTGGACACCAATTTCATATGTTTACAAATATTTTAGCCTTATTTAAATATTATATCAAATTGATATTGTAGTGTTCGATTAAAAGCTTGCCAACGTTTATAAACGTAGATAATTTAGTTTTATTAATTTTTATCACGAAGAATACACGAACAAACTATTTCATAATTTGGTACGGAAATAATTATTAATAAGAGATTAGGTCTATTTTGAACAAAAATATAAATAAAGGTCTTGAGGATGTGCCTATGAATATAATGAATTTATTAGACATCAGTTTAATAGTTTAAAAAGCCGCTTCGGTGGCCGCGTGGGCTAACGCGCTACTCTCGTGTTAGACTAGACTGCCGAAGACGGGGATATCAGATGCACAGAAGGCTTTTTCCTAAATGATTTTCCACTCTCCTTACACGCAAATGTGGGTGCACTTCCTCTCGATTAAACCTTTCTAATCCCTAAACCGTTAGTTTAATTAGTACATAAGCGTATAACCCGAACGGTAAAAAGAAGCGGTGCTTAAAAAAAGATCAAAGATCAAAAGACATTTTATAGAAGGGGATTGGACATAAACACACACACACAACAGGTCAAGAGACATACAGGATGCGATAATACATTAATATTTGCTAATAGAATAGGACCATGGGTAATATCTACAACGTTTAGCTCGTTATTTCACGAAACTAGAGTATCTTAAGAAACAATACCGATGACAGCGAACTTGGGACTGAACGAACGACTCGGGCGATCATTGAACGCGACCAACAGAATCTTCTAGGAAGAGCGTGTTGTTCTGTTTGTATCGTGCTGTGTCCTCCTAGCAGCCGGCGTGTTATCAGAGTCCCTCCACTATCAGTGTTCTAGATACAGCCGTGCGGCGGGCTGGTTCTCTTTGTCCGAGCCGACACATCCATCTTCCTACCTGTGACATCTCATATACCTTGATCACACGCTTTGCAAGGGTACATGGACCGACCAGACGACGTAACTGCCGCTATTAAGTCACTCGCCTTTATTTGCAAGGGCACACAGACCGGCCAGACGACGTATCTGCTGAGATTAGTCATCCTACCATCTTTGAAGGGTTAGAGCAACATTTAGACTTTCAAACAGTTGTATTTGTGAAAAGTAATTCGTACAAAAACTCATTTCAGTGGCTGCATGGTCTAAGGCGTTACTCTCTCGCAATAGACTGGATTGCCAATGACGGGGATATCGGGCTTCAAATCCTGGTTCGGGTGTATTGAAGGTGGTTTTCACTAAACAATTTTCCACTCTCCCTCTATAAAAATGAGGACACAATTCCTCTAAATTCATCCTTCATCAATAACATCTTAGCGTGCAGCAAGAACGGGTTGTGAGACACGATAAAAAAACAATTGTACCAAGTTTGACTCGTGCAACCTCGTATGGGGCTTGCCGAATATACGGAAAGTCGGAGATCGAAACCTGGATGGATGTACTGAGAAGGTTTTTTCCTTAAGTAGCTTTCCTCTCCTTCTCCAAACAAATTCGGGTACACTTCCTCTAAATGCTACGTAACTCATGACTACCCTATTAGTATAAATATGCGGATAGCCCAGATGGTTAGTAAGACACACCCAAAAAGCAGTAGCACAGAATACAATGTAAAAGTCAACAAAATTAGTTTATTCTAACCATCTTTGTCGAAATGAACACTTCCATTTCGCAATAGAGATGACGACATTAATCTTGAATCAATCACAGGCAAATAAACAAATTAGTTCTCTTCCCAAAGTTTTCTTCCTGAGTGGAGTTTCTTCGTCCCCCACCCTTCACCTCTTCTCCTTCTGTAACCCTATTAATTCCGACAGTAGCGGCTGTTGAAGCAAAGGAACATTGAAGAGGAGAAGGTTTGTCACCAGAAGCATTAGTTCCCAGTAAACGATACGTAGCCTAGAGGATTTGTGCCGGCATCTAACTTAAGTAGGATTAACGCTAAGCGGCTGCTCACAGCCTCTTCAATAAATAGGTGTTGGAGCAGGACGCGGAAAAATGTCAACTTGGACCTTTTTTTTTACCCCACCTCCCCCCTCTAACCTTTTTTTTTTTCTTTTAGTACAGACCTACTTAATAAACTGTCGTCTCATCAGTGACTTTGTAGCTATTGAGACATTATTTAATGCCTCTTAAATGTTTCCACAAAAGCTAAAATGCTTTCACTGAATTTTTATTAAAGGGAAGTTAGGAAGAGGGGGGAGCTAATTATTAAATAGTTTAGAGCGTTTTTAAATAGATGTATTAGTACAACGTTTATCATTATTTATTATTATTGTTTAAAAAATTTGTTGCTACATATTTAATCATGTCCGTGAATATAATTAAAATAGTTTTAATTTTTTTTAAACAGCGTCTTACTACCTGTTCGTATTATACGCATATGATCATTAATTTAATGGGGTAGGGATAGTGAAGGAAGCATTTTAAAGGTAATTTACCTGCATTTCGTGGAAGGAGAGTGGGTGAACAATTATGAAAAACCACCCTCATTAGACCCGACCGGGATTTGAGCCCCGATCTTCCCGTCACCAACAGGCCAGTCTAACACGTGAGTGACGCCTTAGACCGTTCGGCCACTGAAGTGGGTTGTTGGGATTGGTATATGTGTAAAATAAAATTAAACATAGCCTACTAAAGCAATATTATTTTTTAATAAAAATTGTAAAATAAAGGACCTTTAAAATCATGTTACTTCCACCACACCTTTAAAGTGTAATTTGTTTGGCCAAAATAATAAGGGAGTGCTTAAATGAAATAGCTCTTAAAGCACTATCAGCTTGTGGTGGGTCTGTGACTAATTAAACTTTATGTGAACAATTTAAATACCAAAGCTATTATTTATGCATTTAGTGGGAATTAACTACATCTAGATATTATATTCTGAAAATTGAAAAATGACACCTGGACACGGGAATCGAACGCGGTACCTTTGGCATAGTACGCAATGCTCTAACCCCTGAGCTATCCAGGGTTCGTCCCGTACCTAGGGTCATTTTTACTCATATTTTAAGGCAGAGTCTATGATGGACTTAGCGGAATCGTCGGCTACTAAATATGTGATTATATTAATATCACGAGCCATCGGATAACGCAGCCATCTGCGATTCGGCAGTTGGCTTTTTGCTGCCATTTGTACAATTATTAAATTGTACGGGATTGCATATTAAGAATTAAATAGCCAAAGCTATTATTTATGCATTTAGTGGGAACTACTCCATCTAGATATCATATTCTGAACACTTTTGATTTAATCCCAAGTATGAATATTTTTTATAAAAGATAAACTGATAAAATTAACTGACACTACCCACATCGTTTGGGACGTGGAAAAAGGCGCCAGTCTCGTCTGCACTGATTTTGTCGTGATGATGAGGGATTGGGGTTATCATATCAGTCGACACGCTTCTGTGGCCAAACAGTCTAAGGCGTCACTCTCGTGTTAGACTGGCCTGCTGATTACGGGGAGATCGGGGTTCGAATTCCGTTCGGGCCTACTGAGGATGATTTTTCATAAATGGTTTTCCATTAACCTTCCATGCAAATGCAAGTAGATTACCTCTAAAATACTTCCTTCCTCATCCCTACCCCCTTAGAGTGATTATCATATTTACATCCATTAATGATTGTGGCCTGGGTCAGTTTTTTATTCAAGCCATATATTTTCCACTAACGGCTTGCTAGGCCTGTCGTAGCTTCATATGCCTTATAATATAACTTAAGACTAGGACAAACACAACATCCAGTCCCCGGCCGTTAATTTATCACTGGGAAAGGTTAAACCCATATTTTCATCAATGATACATTTTCGGACATTCCGGGAATCGAACCCGAGACACTTAGCTCATTAGACAGACACGCTACAGACTGAGGTAAGGTGGCGGACAGTGATTATTATATATGAGTATAATATGAACAGGCAGTAAGACGCGATAATATATATATAAAATTATATATATATAACTATATAACACCTATATTGATCATTGATGGCTCAGATTAGGCCATCTAATACGTTTTCTAACTTTTATATTGAATGTGTATTCATAATTGAACGTCCATTAGTCTTATACGTTTGTAACAAGTTGAAAATCAATTCTTATAGTAGAAATGTATGTGGTAATATTTAATATCGCCTTAAAATTAAACCACCTTATATTTTAAGATATTTCAACTCTAGACATCGATAAAAATGGGCTCACAGTATCACGTTGTGGTTTTAGAAAGTTGCCTGAATGATTATTATACTTATAACATTATGTTAAATGCACAATACCGTATACATTTTTTTAGTGATCATAATAAAATATTCAAGAAAAGAATCTAACTAGCTACTATATTTAAAAAAAAGTGTATTAAACAAGTTAAGCGCTCAGGATTGTTTTTGCTTATATAAAGAATGTCAAGTAATTATATCATACGATTATTCCAAACGCACATTATATATTAAGCTGAAGTTTACACCTCGCCTTCCAAGGCGTACCATAAATGTGTTTCATTGTTATCTGGTTAAGTTTATATCACTATTGTTAAACGTGGGCCCTACATCATTTTAATAAGATTCGTACTTTTTATTTGTTGTTTGCAAGTCTATGAAATAAAACTTGCCACTATGTGTTTAACCTGGATTAAGTTCAAACCAGTTATTTGCCTCAAGACAAAGATTTTGAAACTATTTAACGCTCCTTCTTCGTTTGGATACGACTAATAGAATTATTAAAATAATGTACAGTAGCCCCATGGCTTCTTTGGTGCTAACTGACAGTTCACAGCTGACTTCTGACAGTCGACATTTAGGTATATACCTAAATTTTGACTATCAGAAGTGACAGCTGCTAAACACATGTTTTTTGCAGATCATATGGTTCAGCGTAGGGATATATAATTTGGTATGGTAGCTTTTCAAAGCCGTCAGCTGTGAGCTGTCAGTCGGCACCAAAGAAGCCATGGGGCTACTTTAGTTTGACAACACTACCGTCGAAGTATTCATACAGTTTTATTTATGGAAACTTGTTCGAAATATATATATTTCTTCTCCATCACATCTTATTACCCGTTCGGGTTATACGCATGTATATATTATTTACGGTAGTGGGGTAGGGAATATTAAGGTATAAATTATAGGAAATGTACCGAACTTGCGTGGAGGGATAGCGGGAAACTATTTAGGTAAAACCACATTGAGTAGACCCGGGATGGGATTCGAACCCTTACCTCCCCTTCACCGGAGAGCCAAACCAAATAAGCTTGGTGTGGGTATTCAAATATTGCATGGTTTTATATAACCTACATTTAATAGCTTTTGTTATGTTAAGTTTGAAATTTTCAACATGAGAAAGGCACACTTCGTTAACTTACACGAAAGGCAGCAGGCTTTGCCTTGACTTATTATATATTATACTATGTTGTATCCTCTAAGATAGAGTCATAGTACTTCTTCAAGGTAAAACTGCTACTACACGGGATAAACAAAATGTATAGTCATACATATGAGAAATATGCATGTGAATTTAGTGCGGTAGCCTTGGGGTAATGTGCTTGCCTTAGAACCCAATGTTCATGGGTTCAAACCCAGCTGGAGTTGACTGATTTCCCTTGAGCGAGCCGTCGGTCCCATCTCGATTGTGGCACGTGAAATAACCCTGGAAGTTATGAGAGACTACCTTTCCCGGAAAAATGAGTAGGCCCTTTCTCTCTCACTCAGAGAAAATCTCGTGTGTTTATATAATCAGTCGGTTCAGAAGTGTACGTTAAATACATCAAATAAGTTTAGTGCGCCATATTATACATATTTGTTAGAAAGGATACGGGGTGTTGGGGTGAAAGCCCCCCCCCCCCCTAAATAGCCAATGACCACTTAATCAGATTTTCATAAAAAACTTGTTAGATTTATTTCGGAGGTCAGGGATAAATTATATTGACTAACAATTACAAACATAGCTTGTTCAATGTCAAAATTAATAAGGTTTTAATTTTAGCCGTTGGTTTATAACGTCTGAAAGAAATCACATTGAGAGAGTGTATGACAAAAACACAAATAAAAAACATCTAATTGCTCTCAATTACCACGAAAACTTACTCTAAATAGTTTCTAAATATATCTGAACTAGAAAATAAATCCGGATGAAAAAAACTCGCATATCCGTTAACTATTTCCTGCCCACGCCACTGAATTATTTTGTAAATAAATATTCAAGCCTCTACTATCCCCTCCCCCCCCCACACACCCTTAAATATCCATTAGTTTAATGGCAACAACTTAAACTAATCAATGAATAAAAAAAGAGGGTATATTTTGAAGAAATACATCTTCCTTCGCCGGGAGAGTAGAATAAATAACCATAATTCAGATAAAAACGCCACATTACGCAGTGTCGGTAATTGAAAACAGGCCTTCCTATTAAGACAAAAATGTTAGCACAAACAAAATTCTACAGCTATCGAATTATTCAAGCCATCATAATATATTTTACGTTATTTATCGATTTTTTGTTTTTGTGTTTTTGTAGTGTCTACTAGCAATCAATGCTCTGATATCTAGTAAATGTGATTTATTTATCATTTTATGAATGTTTGATCATTTGGGTAAGGGATAGGGAAACTACAGTCCTCGTTTCATGTGCGGTACCCAAGATTATTGTTTTTCCGTAGCTCGCTGATATTTTAGAAATCACTATTATTATTTACTAAAAATGGGCCACGTAAGAATTAACTCAAAAAAACTCAAAGATACCTATATCATTTAAAGAAATTTTAAAAATGATGAGACGTACAATGATGGATTCCGAAGTGGTTGAATTTCGAAAGAACAAGAATTGAATTTTTTACAAAAAAATTCGTGGTCTTACATGATTCAAGAATACACATGAACAAGTCTCAAGAACAGTTCCAGTAGCCGCCGGTAATTGTACGGTTAATATAAACTTCACAATCTTTCTTTAGTAGCTTTCAAAAAAAGTTCCTCACTCCTGATTTAAGGATCTATAATTGATAGTTATAGATTTTTTTAGATTTGTTCATATGTGAATCAAATGTCCATTCAAACAGAAAGTCTTCAAGTTTATATTTTAAAAAAATATTTAAAACATCCTGATCTACCTTTCATCTGCAACATAAAAAAGTGTGAGAAAAGTGCGTAAGGATGGCACTTGTTCTTGAATTGTGTTTACCAAAAACCTGTCTTCTATACCCCTCCACCCCCCACCCCATAGGTCGGAATCTAATTTTTATCTTAAGCTCTCCTGTCGTAAAAAAAAAAAACCTCTCCTTTTTCTGAGCACCCCTTCAATGTTTAATCATCGTATGTAAAGAAAACATCCAATGGATTTCTGCACGTACATCTTGTTAGACGAGATTTGCTCTTGCGGGTCGCTTTCGGGGATGGACTCCTAGGTAGTGGCGGAGATTGGGTCTTACATCTCTCCCTGCCACCCCCTCCCCTATTCTTTCCTCTTGCCTCCTCTTCACACACGCTGGAGTTTCAACCCAAGCCTCACATGTCGTCTGTTGCATAAAAACATTGCCCCTTTCCATTTTACCTAAATGCTATTCGAGCTTATTTTATTATTTTTAACCCGCCTCGGTGGCGTAGTTGGCTAACGCGCCAGTCGTGTTGAGCTCGACCGCCGAGGACGGGGAGATCGAGGTTCGAATCTCGGTCGGGTGAACTGGGGGTGGTTTTTCCTAAATGGTTTTCCACACTCTCTCCACGCAAATGCGGGTTCACTTCCTTTAAATTCAACCCTCCCAATTCCTAATCCATTAGCGTAGTTAGTACTTAAGCGTATAACCCGGACGGGTAGTAAGACGCGGTGCTAAATATTAATATTAATATTAATATTATTTTTAATTCGTCCACCACCTCTTACTATCTGTCGCGTCGGGGCTATCCGCATATTTACACTACCAAGACATGAATAAACAAACAAACAATGTAAAGGAAATGTACCCACATTTACGTGGAGTGAGAATGGAAGAACGTTCAGGATAAAACACCCTTGGTACACGCAGCTAGGATTGAAACCCCGACCGGAAAAAAACAAGATTATATACGTTCTTGACGTTTATTCCGCGTGGTCACCGATGTGGGCAGCAGGCATGCTAGGTGGCCGAGAAAATCAGCAAAGATAAAAATACTGTAGACATAAAATTTAATTTTGAATCTGTTTTTCTCTATTCAACTAAACTTGTCGTCTATAAAAAAATAGTATCAGGGGTGGATAAAATAATCAATGTATTTAAAAAATGTACTTACCCTTACGGTCTCGGGTTCGACTCCTGGCCGTGAAGGAGAGCTGCGAGTGGTCCATAGCGGACACAGCCATGGAGTGCGCATGAGCATTGTCCCGGAAGTCGCCCGTCTCTGCCCACACTGGAACAAAACCGTGCACACAGCATTAGTCGCATCGCCTACCACAGGCCGGGTTAAAAGGTGCCGCCCTAACGAACTCTTTTAGATTTCTTTTATATCTCGTCCGAAAATTTTCACTAATTAGGTAATATTGATCAATTGGATCAGGCTATCCGTAAATTGTCACTAATTAGGTGAGGTTGATAAATTTGATCAGAGCTATCAAAAAATTTACACTAAATCAAGTTAGGATAATACATTGCATCAGAGCTATCAAAAAATGTACACTAATTAGGTAAGAATGATACGTTGCATCAGGACTATCCGAAAATGTACACTAATTAGGTAAGGATGATACGCTGCATCAGGGCTATTCGAAAATTTACACTAATTAGGTAAGGGTGATACGTTGCTTCAGGTATATTCGAAAATTTACACTAATTAGGTAAGGGTGATACGCTGCATCAGGGCTATTCGAAAATTTACACTAATTAGGTAAGGGTGATACGTTGCTTTAGGTATATCCGAAAATGTACACTAATTAGGTAAGGATGATACGCTGCATCAGGGCTATTCGAAAATTTACACTAATTTGGTAAGGGTGATACGCTGCATCAGGGCTATTCGAAAATTTACACTAATTAGGTAAGGGTGATACGTTGCTTCAGGTATATCCGAAAATGTACACTAATTAGGTAAGGATGATACGCTGCATCAGGGCTATTCGAAAATTTACACTAATTAGGTAAGGGTGATACGTTGCTTCAGGTATATCCGAAAATTTACACTAATTAGGTAAGGATGATACGCTGCATCAGGACTATCCGAAAATGTACACTAATTAGGTAAGGGTGATACGTTGCTTCAGGTATATCCGAATTTACACTCATTAGGTAAGGATAATAAGTTGCATCAGTGCTATCTTAAAATTTACACTAATTAAGTAAGGGTTATACATTTATAATTTAGAGGAAATGTATCCACATTTGCATGAATACAAAGTAGGAAACCACTGAGGGTAAAAAAAACTCTAGTACTCCCGGCACGGATTCGAAGCTTTAACTTTCCCGTCTACTGAAAACCATACAAGACGATACTGACGCTATTGTCTGCGTACCCACATATGTAGGTTGATTTTGATTTATAATTCAGCAAAAAAAAAAAAAACTTGTTCGAGTATTATTGTAATAACAATTATCGCGAAATAGCTAACACAGTAGTTATCACACAAACAACAAGATATTATTTTGATCCTCATTTCAGGAATAATGTCAAGGGGGGAGTTTAGGGAATGCGAGTTAAGGGCAGTAGTTTTCTTTCTTCTGTTTTTATAGTAAAGCATGACAAAATAAATAAAATAATTCTCCAGTAGACACATGGAGTTTAATTTTCTTCATATGGTGATACCAACTGTTCTTTAATATGTTTCAAGGATGTCCTGGAATTTAATGATAACTCTTTACTTTTCACTTAAAAATTTCTCATCTAACGCCACTATGCTCATGACAGCTATGTGATATCCCCACGTGAAGAAAATTAACTATGTTTTTACTAGAGCAATATTTTACTTATTTTGATTAAAGAAAATATTTTGCTATAAATACTTCAAAAACACTGACATTTCACTCGCGTCTCCTGCGCTCACACCTTAACCTACAAAAATATACCAGCCTTACCTTCTTAAATGGTCATGTGTGTGTATCATATAGAACGTAAATGGCAATTTAAAACCGATTCGTCAATAATTATTGTATTAAATTATTAATTAAACTAAACGAAACATAAATGAAGTAACTTTCCCCTCAAACATTTCCACTATTCAAATTTGTTTAGTTTTTTTGTTTATTTTTCAATCTAAACTTCAAGAAAATATTCACTTTTCTATATGATGATGTTAGAATGTTTTTGTTTCTGCGCCGCGTTCGTACCTACTTATATACCCATATTGATACCTTTCACCTCTATTTTGGCGGGGACAATATTTTTAAAATAACAAACCCCTTATGAAACAACTCGTGCTTTATGAAAGTCTCCAATCTGTCTCAACGCATCGACCCCCAGGTTGGCAAACACATAACCGACAGTTTAGAATCGAGAAGACGTTTCAGTCCCAGGTTCATATCCTCGAGTGTGTTTTTTTAAAACCGCGTATAACCACTATACGTTCGGGTTAAACGCTTATGTGGCTAATAATTACACTAATGGTTTTAGGAATAAGTAAGGTTATATTTATAGGAAGTGTAACTGCATTTTTTTTAAGGAAAAATGGGAAAAAAATTTAGGAAAAAAAACCACCTCAGTACACTTGACCGAGATTCGAACCTCAATCTCTCCATCATCGGTAGTATAGTCTACTGCGAGAGTTGCGCCTTAGACTGTGCGTCCACCGAAGCGAGTTCCTCGAGTGCTACCTGCTCGAAATAAAAATAAAAACACATCTGAGTCTCAATGGCGTACAGGGCCGACCTTAGGTGTGTGCAAACAGTGCCATGTTTATCAAGTTCCTGAGTTTTTGAATTTTCAAATGAAATACTCGATTTATTATGTGTTGGATGAGAAACATGATTGATAATTCAGTAATTAAACACAGGCTTACGTTTTGATAAACTTGAATAGTCGTTTCTACAGTACCATGCTTTCTCTTTGGATTAATTTCTCTATGACCTGCCGCATGGTCTAACGCGCTACTCTCTCAGTAGACTAGACTATCGATGACGGGGAGATCGAGGTTCGAATCTCGGTTGGGTGTACTGAGGCTTTTTCACACAATGGTTTTCCACTCTCCTTCCACGCAAATGTGGGTACACCTATTCTAATTATAACCTTCCTTCTATCTAAATCCATTAGCGTAATTATTACATAAGCGTATAAACCGACCGGGTATTAAGACATATTGATAAAAAAAAAACTCTTTGAATTTTATGATGAAATACATCAAAAAATGTATCTTTGTATTTTAACGAGAGAACTTTCCTTGGTGACTTCCGAGCCCAATTTTCACCGGCTTTAACCTCAATACACACCGGCTAAGATTATAAATCCGATCTCATTGTCACAGGCAAACCAAGTTATTTGAGCCGTGCCGTGCCTACCGATGCTGGTCTATATTTAAAATAAAATAATATTTTCCTATTTTAAAATTTAAAATTAAATATTGGGAACATGAAAATTCACTTGGTTTTAAAATGAAGGTTCTCTTCTGCTCCAAACCCTTCCTTCACCTCTGACAAGACGTGTATTAATCACAACTTGTGAATGTGTGGAATGCCAGGCCTCCACCGTGGTTCGGATCCCACGTTAAACTGTAGGTGCTCCATTTTCATCTCGCAATCACCCTACCATTACACATTAGCGTAAGTGCGTACAACCCGAACGGGTAGTAAGACGCGGTGCTAATAATAATAATTCTCTTCTGCTGGTGGCTGAGTAAGACCGATTCCGACTAGCCCTAATACACACCCTTCAGGGCCGCCTTCAGGGGTGTGCAAACGGTGTGGCCGCATAGGGCCCCATGATTCGTGGGATAGGGGGGCCGCTTTTGCCCAGGTAACAGGTAAAAAACAAGTCGGGGAGGTGAGAAATTTTTGCTTGCGCGCTCGTACTGTAGGCCCCATTTATAGGCGGGCTAGCAAATATTATCTGTGTGTAAAAACAAATAAAAACCGATAATCATGTGGTTTTATTTACTGAATGAGTGAAGCGAGTTCTCATTTTTAGCTACACCTATTTGCATTTGTCTGTCTGAGATGGATATGTCTCACGATGACTTTTGAACACATTAACAGATTTTATTATTATTATTATTATTATTATTATTATTATTATTATTATTATTATTATTTAGCACCGCGTCTTAGTATCCGTTCGGGTTATACGCTTAAGTACTAATTACGCTAATGGCTTAGGAATTGGGAAGGTTGAATTTAGAGGAAGTGAACCCGCATTTGCGTGGAGGGAGAGTAGAAAACCCTTTAGTAAAAACCATTCCCAGTTCACCCGACCGAGATTCGAACCTCGATCTCCCCGTCCTCGGCAGTCGAGCTCAACACGACTAGCGCGTTAGCCAACTACGCCCCCGAGGCGGATCATTAACAGATTTTATTCAAAATTGGCAAAGTTATTATTTGCACCTTTATTCAGATCAAGTTTGTTGTTGAAGACAATCGAAAGAAGGGTTGAGGAGAAAATAACCTTTAAATGTATTTTTAAAAAAATCACGGCCTCTAGCAGCATTCATTATTACCTTTTAGGGCATTTCCCCTGATAAGTTAGGTACAAACTACTGAAATAATACTAAAAAGTGTTTTTGGGAGCGGGGGTTGCAAATAACTGGCGGCCCCACAAACGAAGTTTTCCCAGTGCCCCTCGTTTGCTAAGGTCCGCCCTGACCCCTGAACCACTCGTCCACCCCGTGCTCTCCACGTGTATGTATGTATATATACATGCATGTATGTGTGTCTCCTTCCTTTGTGTTATTTATGGTTGAATGTTAAGATAAGTGCAGTCAGCGAGCAGTGTGTGTGCACGTTGTTTGCTCGAATACGACACACACACACACACACACACACACACACACGGCAAGGTTGAAAGAGTACATTTGCGAGTGCAGCAGGTATTCCCTGCACATAGCAGACACCTCGCAAGGTTGTGTTGGTCTCTACATAACCTTCTTCACGTCACAACACGCGTACACTCTTGTCTAAAAAAAACATTTAGACTCACTCATCTTACTTTAATCAAACGCCAGATTTTTGATGACATGTCATCTTTTTGTTTTTCATTATCACTGACATTACTTATGGGCGCATAATCTCTGTTCATGATCCCCTTGTTTTAAACATGTTTATTTTTGTCATTTTGGATTTTTAGGTTATATTTTCATGTTTTTAATATTTTTTTCGTCATAGTCGGTGGGATTTTTTTACGTTTTATTGTCTCACCGCGTCTTAATACCTGTTCAGGTTATATGCATATATGATCACTATTCTAATGGGATAAGGATGAGGAAGGAAGCATTTTAGAAGTAATCTACATTATTATTATTATTATTATTATTATTATTATTATTAGCACCGCGTCTTACTACCCGTTCAGGTAATACGCACTTACGCTAATATGTAATGGTAGGGTGATTGTGAGATGAAATGGAGGACCTACAGTTTAACGTGGAATCCGAACTACGGCGGAGGCCTGGAATTCCACACATTCACAAGTTGTGGTTAATACACGTCTTGTCAGAGGTGAAGGAAGGGTTTGGCAATCAGATAAATCTGTGCCAGGACCGAGGATTGAACCCCGGATCTCCAGTACAGAAGTCCGATACCTTACCCCTAGACCTCCAGGTCGCCGGTAGTCTACACGAATTTGCGTGGATGGAGATTATGAAACCATTTATGAAAAACCATCCTCAGTAGATCTGACTCGGTTTCGAACAAGGGCTTGTTTGATTTATTCGTCTACATTTTTTCAGAGTTCCTTTTATATTTTCGGGTCATCTTTTAGCATTTTAATCCCATCAAATTGGTAATTTTTTGACAATGTTTGGTAATGAAAATCTGGGCCATGTCTATAATATTGGCTTTAAACGTGATCTTAGCAGAGACTGATGTTTATTAAAAATTAAAACATATCCAAGAATTCAAAATTATCGAAAACTTGATTTGACGTATTCGTATGAAAAGCCATACGTTCTTAAGGCGATTGGCCCTTTTCATTTGGCGTGGAAATACAGAGCCATGGGAACAAACGGTTATTTTCAAGAATAGAAGCATGTTAATTAAATTATACTTTTTTAATTATAGTTTTAACAGTGATCAAATATCGATAAAATTGTCATTTTCAATAGAAAACTGCCGATTTCATAACCAAAAATAAGAAAATGTAACAATTAATATACATCGATACATTATTTTAGAAGGGGTGTTGAAAATATTAACATACAAATTTCACTTGTTCACGAGAAAACTGATAATCCCAAACCTATGACTTTTCCGCAAGACCTGTCTGGTAGCTAGCGCCATCTACGGTTTCCGTGATCCATTTATTCTTGTTTGCGCGGAAGGATACTTAGGTCGGTTGTGAAGCGACACCACGCTTTTCATTCTCCCGCCCACCATCTTACAAAATAGGTTTTAGACTTGCACTCGACAGGGCCAAGTGCCTTAAGATGTAATTTTCGGAATATGGTGTCAATTTTGACTTTTGTGGGATTCAATTTCTTTTGTATATTTTCTAAAGAGTTTTTACTATAGCAATCCTTCCATAGATGTATCATTGCAGAAGATTCTGTTGTTTGGAATTAACTGTCAAGGTGTATTTAGATATAAAAATAAGTCTATAATTTATTTAAACATTCTCATGTTTTAGTTCAAATGATGAGACCTTTAATTTTTTCCAACCGTAGTAAAGCCACTGTATTATTAAGAAACTAAAAAATCCTTTATATTGGCTCATTCCTTAATATACACAAGGGTTCGATCAGGGTTGGGTGTGCATTTATCATCACTTCCCTGCGAAATGCTGATATAATTGCCTTAAAAGTTTACCTTATATTTTTGTTTGATTAGAATATTTTCAGTTATTAATAGCCGGTTTTCCCTATGTTGCTGTGTGTAAATACTTTACAGTTCGGTTGGGTAGTAATAAGCGAAGCACAGAACAAAAAATACTGGGTTTGAGCTACAGATCGATTTCAGTAGGAAGAAATTTTTTGACAGTCATAAATGTTATAAACCATTTTAATATATTTTTACATCAGGTAATGGGAAATACAATTGTCACTTTTGATAGATATTATAAATGTTATTAAATAATATTAATATTATAGGAAAATATCACCAATGTTGATCGCAAGAAAAAATATGTTTATATTTTCTAAAAAGTTTCTTTTTAGTGGAATCATAATAATTAATATCCCATTAAGACTATTAAAATTTCATGTCGAAAACAAATCATGCGGCCCAAATATTTAATGCATGTTCAACTAATGAAAATATTGTGTGTGAACTAAAAAGTGTGTCTGTGAATACATGTGTTAAGAAAGAGGATGTTGTAAATTAAACTTTTAGTGGACAGGGTTGGTTTGATGTTTACTCAAAAATAAAATAGAGCTAGTGGTCACGTAGCATCCCTCAGAAACATAATTTTTTGACGATAACAAATTGGAAGAGAGATTTTTTTTTTAACTAGGGGCGTTTCAGAGGGGGGTGAGTTGGGCGTGGATAGGAGGTGTTTGAGGGTTGTAAAACACCCGGCAACATTCAAGGAAACATCAAAACTGTCACAGGCAATTAACTTTGATGGCAAAATACTTGGCAACATATGAGGCTCCTTTTAAGTTCTCAGGGAAAGTATAGTCCATTTTCATTAGAACGGACTTATCTGACAGCCATAAAAGCTACTAAATCTTCTTTAACGTATTCATACTTCAAGTCATGTGATCTGCTATAACTTTTGATAGAATTTATTTATCAAATAACACTAATAAAGCAGTAAAAGTTTAATTATCAATTTCGTCAGACAAAAAAATAATTTTCTCAAAAACCTTTTCAACAAAAAAATTAGATTATTTAGTGCAGTGTTTGTCACTTAAATTATGTATTTACACATCTAGAAGAATCTAAATAAACTAATAATTGTCACCCATAACGGTGGTCATGAGGACAGTATGTCAGGCTCATCTAGTCTGGCTTCATGATGATGGGAGGTAGGAGTTCGATTCCCGACAGGCTGTATTGGATTAAGTTTCCCTTAGATAATGTTCTCTCTCTCTTCACTTAAATGTGGGTACATTTACTCTTAATTCTATTTTCTTATTCCTACATCAATAACGTAATTAAATAGGCTTACAATTAGTCAGAACCGATAAATAGACGTGGTGAAATTAAACAAACGGTTGGACCCTATCTCCACCCTTAAATAAATTTTTAAAAATAATGAATAATATAAGAAACGGTGTACGCGTGGGCAAAGGCGTCAATAACGTCTTGTCTGGCTTGCAGAGGTTCAAATCCCTGCTAGTGGTTGAAATAGTTATATTTTCCTAAATAATTTGCCACGTTTTCTTTGCGAAAATGTGTGTTCACTTCCTCTAAACAGTTCCTTCATCATAACTACCCCATTATATGCAGATAGCCTTTACGTAGATTGGGTTAGAAAGAAGCTACGTGCAGTGTAATTCCATTGGTTAAAGACTGGTCTATGAAATATTGAACGACCAAAATAATTCCAGTGTTTAAAGGCGTTCTAGGAAGCGCAACAGCTGTGCCATATTATGATGATGATGACGATGCTGATAATGAAGTATTCTAGAGCTCCAGAAGAAGGGATGTTTTTCTGGCTTGGGGTTGATAACAAAACACTCAATAAAACACGTACCCTGGCAAGGCCACAGATGGGAGGGTAGTGAATATTGGGGTTGGGACAGGCCAAGCGGACATAACTTGCTCCCGCGAGCGACATGGTCCACCAAGCACCTTTGTAAGGAGGGTTGTATTCTATCGGTTGGCAGGGGAAAGTTTTCACCATCATTCAAACAAGGGGTGGATTAATATTATTACTATTATTAATAATATAAATATTTTTATATTATACTGATAGCAGTTTTCTAACTATTAAATATTTTAAAGTACATAATTGAACCAAACAGTTTATTATGAATTTTAAGTAAAAGAAACATTTTCTCTAAGAACAAATGCAATAATAAAGGGCGAATATTTATTCTCTGAGGCAGTTGGGAGGAATCTAACCCAAGTACCTCAAATAAGAGCCAGTAAACTACTAGTATGGTCGACACTTGAGGCAAAATGTATTTTTATTAATATGATATATTAAGGTGAAAATAATGTGTGTGTGTGTGTGTGTGTGTGTGTGTGTGTGTGTGTGTGTGTGTGTGTGTGTGTGTGTGTGTGTGTGTGTGTGTGTGCAGGTGTATTGTCGAAACGCTATTATGTAAGATGGGAATAACATTTTTTCAATTTATTTTAAGTATTTTACGTGCATTTTCTGAAACGACTAATTATATCAGCACACGAACTATAAACTAACTTAGATCTAGAACAGACACAACATCCAGTTCCTGGCCGTTAATTCATAATTGTGATAAACTTTTCGGTAATACCAAGAATCGAAACCGATACCCTTAACTCAGTATACAAACATGCTACCGACTGCGCTGAGGTGTCGGACGTGCGAAACACATGAGTAGGCTAATGTTAGGTATACATCACTTAGAGTGTGAAGAGTGACAGCCGGTCTATAAGATGCCAATGAAAATATACATCACTCGAGTGTGAAGAGTGGCAGCCGCTCTAGAAGATGCCAATGAAAATATACATCACTCGAGTGTGAAGAGTGGCAGCCGCTCTAGAAGATGCCAATGAAAATATACTTCACTCGATTGTAAAGAGTGGCAGCCGCTCTAGAAGATGCCAATGAAAATATACTTCACTCGATTGTAAAGAGTGGCAGCCGCTATAGAAGATGCCAATGAAAATATACATCACTCGAGTGTGAAGAGTGGCAGCCGCTCTAGAAGATGCCAATGAAAATATACATCACTCGAGAGTGAAGAGTGGCAGCCGCTCTAGAAGATGCCAATGAAAATATACATCACTCGAGTGTGAAGAGTGGCAGCCGCTCTAGAAGATGCCAATGAAAATATACTTCACTCGATTGTAAAGAGTGGCAGCCGCTATAGAAGATGCCAATGAAAATATACATCACTCGAGTGTGAAGAGTGGCAGCCGCTCTAGAAGATGCCAATGAAAATATACATCACTCGAGAGTGAAGAGTGGCAGCCGCTCTAAAAGATGCCAATGAAAATATACATCACTCGAGTGTGAAGAGTGGCAGCCGCTCTAAAAGATGCCAATGAAAATATACATCACTCGAGTGTGAAGAGTGGCAGCCGCTATAGAAGATGCCAATGAAAATATACATCACTCGAGAGTGAAGAGTGGCAGCCGCTCTAGAAGATGCCAATGAAAATATACATCACTCGAGTGTGAAGAGTGGCAGCCGCTCTAGAAGATGCCAATGAAAATATACTTCACTCGATTGTAAAGAGTGGCAGCCGCTGTAGAAGATGCCAATGAAGATATACATCACTCGAGTGTGAAGAGTGGCAGCCGCTCTATAAGATGCCAATGAAAATATACATCACTCGAGTGCAAAGAGTGGCAGCCGCTCTAAAAGATGCCAATGAAAATATACATCACTCGAGTGCAAAGAGTGGCAGCCGCTCTAAAAGATGCCAATGAAAACATACATCACTCGAGTGCAAAGAGTGGCAGCCGCTCTAAAAGATGCCAATGAAAATATACATCACTCGAGTGTAAGGAGTGCTTGCAGGTCCCCGGTACAGAAGATGTCTGGGTCATCCCTCACAAAGCCCTGACCCGCCAGACGCAGCTGGACGATGTGAGATAGAGGAGGGATAAGGGAGAGGGGGTAGCATATCCCTGTGCCTGCGGTCAGCATGTCAGGAACGACCTTCACCCTGACACTATCAATTATTACAGGCGGTTCCAGATGGGAGTACGAAGGACACAGGAAGAACAGATTAACAAAAGGGAGAACTCTAGAGGTTGGAGAACCCCACCAGCTTCTCAAGATATTGAAAACTAACACGACCCACGCTTGGGACATTGGGGATCATTCGTATCACAATTAGTGTGACTATAATGATTCCAACGTCTTCACAGTTGACTCTTTCCCGTGGAGTCAGGATTTGAATCTATTTTGGGTGTATTGGGTACCCCCCTCGGTCCTAACCCCTATTGATTTTGATCTTCTTTACATGTGTGTTAGCACGTATTTAACTAAAAATCTGCTACTCTTATTAGTTTTCCTTAGAGTAAGTACAATCCACCAAACACAGAAAGGGCCTCTTAAAAAATACATAAGTTAATTTTGCCATAAAAATGAATATCATTTTACTATATTATGAGATTGGTGTTATTTTATAGATATCTCATATATCAAAAATAATAGCTGCATATTACATGACTTGGCCTATAAATACCTGAAAGTATAAATAGTAGTTTTTTTAGCTGGTAGATAAGGCCCTTCCTATGAAAATTGTACCTCAGCTACAAGTGCCTTACCTTTAATCTAAGATACAGTAATTAATTATTAATTTGGTGAATTTGTAATGATTTTATCTTATTATTATTCATAAGAACTCTCCCTATGGTTGTAAATTCCCAGCTAGTATAGTACTCAGACGAAAAATCGCTTAAGTCAATTTTATTTCTTATGTCCAAGTTACAGGGTTTGTTGTGAATCCAAGCTTAAGTTCAGACGTTTTGTGATTTCTGTGCAAATATACAGCTCAATAACATTTCTTAACTACCTCAACCCCAAACTAATCTCAATAGTGTCCATAAATTAACCGACTAACGTAAATCATATATAGATTGCGGCTTCGTTATGGAAAATTTGTAACTGTTGATATGATTATCAGCGAAGTAAATATTTTTATTCTAAATATAAAAATAAATTGATTTGTAGAACAAGAAAAATTCCTGTCGTTTTCTAAAATCGTTGCTTCCTTCTAAATATTTTTGCGTTTTGAACATTTTGAAAATATCCTTAGTGTTGAATTTTTTTAAATATGTAAATCGGTTGGGGGTAGCTCCGGGAATTTTTTTTTCGAAAGGAATCGCTTTACTTTTTAAATAATTAATGACAAACTGTCTAACTCAAAGCAGGATTATTAGTGCTAATTTTAAGGAAATGTGGTAAGATTCTAAAGAGAATTAAATTAACACGTTGTGGTATTTTCCACCTAACTTTCAAACTGGTCCAACATCTTAGCTTAGTTGTAAGCGTGTCTGCCTACTGAGCTAAAGAACATAGGTTTGATCCCTGTCATGGCCGAAAAAGTATCATTTCTAAAATGTGTGTTTCCCTTTCAGAGTTATTAATTAACGTCCGAGTGTTGTGTCTATTATAGATTTAAGTTAGTTTATAAGTCGTGGGATGATTTAATCTGTCGGTTCATAAAGTACACGTCAAATAGGCATGGACAGAGGCTTGACAAAACCTCAATGGAAATCACAAATATTCTCCCTCGACGTACCATGACGGGATTAGAATTCCTCTCCCTTAAACAATAAATTTATAACGTGGCCTTTTAAATTAAGTTTCATCAAAGCCTGTGTGAATCTTAGAAATTTTAAATACAAATCTGAAATTTAATCTAGCTAGGATTCGTATTCGATTCCAAATTTATTAGACATTGCATATTCAAATAGATTCAATTCGATGAAATTCAATTTTAAATTATAATTTTAATTTCAAAAATTTTGAATTTATTAACTATTTAAATAAGTTAGAATTCATCCGTTATTTGACTTTACACAGAAACGTGAGAGTTTCGTAATATTAAGAATCCACTGGCTCCCGACTCGAAGCCTCAATCGAGCAGCTCCTCGATGAGGATTAATAAATGACTTCCTCGCAGTCTACTGACAAGGCTCGAGGAGGATGTGACGCTTTCCTACAACAGCCGACAACACTCCACCGGGTTGTCAAACCAGACCCGCCTACAAGGAACAACACCCTCCCCCTCCCCCTGAAGATTGACCCCTGCTCGAACTGGCGTGTGAAGGAACGTGGAGATCAGGGGGTTGGATATCTTCTTAGGGCACGATATGACCTCTCGGGTCAGCGAGGCTAGGGGTGAAGGACGTCCACTGTGACGCTCAATTAACAAGAGCAGTGTTTCCGCTTACGGTGGCCGCGTGGTCTAGGCGCTACTTCACAGTAGACTAGACTTACGAAGAGGGGAATCAGGTTCGAATCCCGGTTGGGTGTACTAAGATTTTTTTTTCCTAAATGATTTCCTACTATCCCTCCACGCAAATTATGATACACTTCCTATAAATTCAACCTTCCTAATTCCGCTAAAAAAAATATCAACGGTCTCCAACCTTTTAACGGTTGTGTGTACCCCCTTCGTTCGTAAACACTTGTTTAAGGTACCCTAAGATTTTAGTGTATTTTTTAAATAATAATTAATAAATTAAAACTTTCTTCCGAGTTGTAATAGTTTTTTAAAATTTATTGCTTGAATTATAAAGAAAGTTGTATTTTTAAGACCGCGTCCTACTATCCGTTTGGTTTTTCTCATAGGTTCTAATTACGCTAATATATTAGAGATAAGGAATTTGAATTTAAGAGTAAGTATACCCGAATTTGCGTAGAGGGAGATGGACAACTATTTAGGAAAAACCACCCCACACCGACTGGGATTAAAAACCACGATCCTTCTGACATCGACAGTTCAGTCTATTGCGAGAGTGACGCCTTAATCATGCGGCCACCGAAGATGGTAGAAAGTGTGTTATTTTAGTTAAAACACTTCATCAACCAAAATTTAAGAATTCAAATAGCCGAAGCTATTATTTATGCTTTTTAGTGAGGAATTCTCCATCTAGATATCATATTCTGAAAATTGAAAAATGACACCTGGAGACGGGAATCGAACCGAGTCGAAGGTGGCTGCGTTATCTGATAGCTCGTGATCTTAATAAAATCACACATTTGTAGCCGACGATTTCCGCACGTCCATCATAGACTCTGCCTTAAAATATAAGTGAAGAATGACCCTGGGCACGGACGATTCCTGGATAGCTCAGTGGTTTAGAGCATTGGCGTACTAAGCAAAGATTCCGGTTCGATTACCGTTCCAGGTGTCATTTTTCATTTTCAGTAAATCATTATTTAGCTATATATAGCTTACAAGTCAGTTTTTCCATGGTTGTTTCGAATGAGTTACAGTAAAGCATTAATTTTGCGGATGTAGGGAATGCGAGTAAAGGCCGTTTTTTTTTTAGTTTTTATATCAAAACAATTTTTTGGCCTAAATAAAAAAAATTCTTCAGTAGAAACATAGATTATAATTTTCTTCACATGATGATATCAACAGTTGTTGAATATCTGCCATGAGCACAGCAGCATTAGATGAGAAACTCTTTTAAATGAAGAGAAAAAGTTGTCATTAAATTCCAGGACACTCTCGACAGATATCCAAGAACTGTTGAGGTCACAAGGTGAAGAGAAGCAAACTATTATGTTTGTACTGAAGCAATATTTAATTTATTTTGACAAAAAAAAATATTCATATAAAAACTTCAAAAACACTAGTTACTTTTTAATTCACGTTCCCTACACTCCCAACCTTAACATTTCTCTTTTAATCCTCATCCATCGACTATAGCGCTTGGGCTTGAAAGTGTCACCAACGTGAAATCTGATCTAGACCAGATGTGTTAGTACTTCAATATTAATATCAAAACCTTTACAAATACATCACACACCTTTCCTCTGTGATTAAATTATCCGTTAACTTTTTAGCGGAAAAGTTTCCGAGTGAAAATTTACCAGAAAATTTTCATTTCTATTGTCTGTATAACTGAAGTCGAGTTTTGACAACGTCAAGTCAACGAAAAGAAAGCAATTCCTATTTACTTTCTCATCTAGAATATTAAAGATTAAAGTCATAAATTTTATATTGACCTAATTAGTTCTCTATCACGGCATCTGTCTCGGAAAAAAAACCATCACATAAATCTTAACGATAAACTCATGAATCGTGATTAAATAAATAAGAGTAGTATTTATATAAAAATAAAAATTATAGCGAAATATTATTTGAAATTATTCTCGTCCCAAAATTTGTGGATTGAGGGTGTCATGTGGTCAGCAAAAAGAACCCTTTGGTCGTTAATTTAAGATTATTTCTTTATTCAAGTAAAGTAATTCCTAAATTTTGTTCACGAGGTTAGTTTTTTTTTGAACCACGTTTTACTATCTATTTAAGTTTTACGAATATGTTCCAAGAACGATAATGAGCTAAGGATGAAGAAGGTTGAATTTAGAAGAATTTTACCCGCATTTATATGGAGGTAGAGTGAAAAACAATTTTAGAAACCCACCTTCAGTAAACCCGACCGGGATTTAAACCCCGGGCTCTCTGTCACCGGCAGTCTAGTCTAACATGAGAGTGATGCCTTAGACCATGCGGCCATCGAAGCAGGTTGAGGTTGAGTTGATCCCTTCACAGACACACTGCTTCACAGAAAAATCTGGAAGAGCCGGGAAAATAACTCTGGACCTATGGATCTGTAGCCAGTAACTCCGAGCACTAGTTCATAGAGGCGGCCTTACAACCACATAAAATAAACAACAATGTTCCTATATTCCATTCTTGACAATCTCTTGCTGCCATAGGATACTAAGCACACTCACATTTTGAAAAAAACAAAAACAAAAAAAACAAGATCTTTCCCATAAATAAAGACTCATGAACCCACTTGATGCTGCACTGACCTGCAGGGTGAACCGAGTATAGTAAAATGGGGTACGTGTGGGAGATAATGGGCATTGCAGGGAAAAGGAATGACTATGTTTCCGGGAGCGCCCAATTCCTCTGATGACATTCAAATGCTCTTTAACGGTTACTTCAGAGTGTTAAGTCCGGTTCTGCCTGAACGGAATGTTTCGCCGGTAATCGTGCATCTCGGACACAACACTACCTCCCCCCGCCCCCCCCCCCTATACGAATGCACATTTTGCACCCCTAGTTGCACATCTATTATATCAGTTGGGCCTGTCAGGGAGATGTTATTTTGGTCTAATGCTGGATTTTTTAGGATTAACGACATCGCCTACTTGGTAATTTTGAAACCATTTTGCAAAGTGGGCTGCTTCTCAACTTTACATATCCACACACTATTACACTTATACCTCAGTTTTAGCTTCTGTGGTGCTGACTGACAGTTCACAGCTGACTTCTGACAGTCAACATTTAGGTATATACCTAAATTTTGACTGTCAGAAGTGACAACTGCTAAAGACATGTTTTTTGCAGATTATATGGTTCGGCGTAGGGATACATAATTTGGTCTGGTAGCTTTTCAAAGCCGTCAGAAGTCAGCTGTGAGCTGTCAGTCAGCACCACATAAGCTGAAACTGAGGTATAGACGCCAATGTACGTAATAGAAAGAGAGGTAGGAAATCCTGTAATTCATCTAGTTTACCTGGTAACACTTTCCTTCTTCCACTGAAGAGTATTCACACTCAAGCTATTATTTGCACCAGGACAGCGTTGACTTGCATCTCAAAATTTGGTCTTGTTTTCTTATGCTAGATAGACCTGTGCTTCCAAATCAAAAAAATAAATGTTGTGGCAATATAAGACTATTTTTAGAAATAGTTAAGAATTTATAGTTTTTGTTTCAATGATATATCTTTAAAATTCACCGAATAAAACGTTAATGCATTAAAATGGGAAATCCTATCTTGCCGCTACGTCACAGGAAGGCAACGTCTCTATACGCCTTTCCTTACGTTAATATAATTATTTTTTTCCGTCTCTTAGTAGCTACCCGTTTGTTGATCAAGCTAATGGAATAAGGATGAGAGAGTTGGAGTTTTAGAGGAAATGTAGCTGAATTCGCGTGAAGGTGGGTTGTTAAACACTTTAGAAAAAATAACTTCCGTGCACCCGACCGGGATTTGAACGCTGTTCGTCCCGTCACCGGCAGTACAGTTTAATACTAAAGTTGTGCATTTGACAATGCAACCACAATGGACACGCAGACTTAATGTCAGGCTCATCTAGTTTGATCGGGGTTCTAATTTCAGCAAAGTATCCTGAGGGTTTTTCCCTAAATGTCTCCCTAAATCTAAATTCTACTGTCTTCATCTCTACCCCATTGGTATAACCATGCAGGTGTCCAAGATGGGTAGTATGACATATAAAAAAAAGGAGAAAACACTTCATATCTCCCTTGATGTAGCAACAGATAAAAGGCTATTTCGTTGTTTGTCTGTGTGTGTTCTGGTAACATATTCACCATCATTAGCATGAGACTTTACCCCATCCATCATCGCTATCAGTGGTTTCATTGAGTGCTGATTGGTGGCGGACTGACTTGGCCCTCTTTGTCGGCCGCCGAGCACGTAGGATAGGCCCTTCATACACGACGCTAGACTTGTAGGTGAAAATATCTGATCCGGTATCTTACACTACTCGAACTTTTAAACTCGAACTAATAAATGATTAACTCATCTGAGAATTATTGTTTGTGTCGTGTTTTACGACAGTCGACTTTTCATAGGAAGAGGAACCTTATCTGAAATGTAGAAGAGTTACTAGATCTACTTTCACGTATTAATAGGCCAAGTCATGTGATTTGAAGCTGTCACTTTTGATCGATATTATAATACTTATAAAGTAACACTAAATCATATTTGTAATATGTTATCAATTTTGGCCGCAAAAAAATATGTGTTTGTAATTGCTAAAAGTACATTTCAATGGAGATTGGATGCTACCTGTCCTATCGAAACGACTGAATTTTAACCACTCTGAATCAGCTCGATTCCAACTTTTCTCAAAGACCACATATATAAGGTCTGCATTATATCTCCTAGAATTATCTACATTATACCTACAAAAATACTAAATTTTATCAATTCTGAATGGACTCCATTCAGGAATTTCTCAATAAACAAATGTATTAAAAAGTCTACTTTGTATCCACTAGAATTATCTCCATCATACCCACAAAATACTTTAATGTATGTTGTATCCACTCGAAAAGGACTCCATTCATACATTTCTCAAATAAACAACTTTATTAAAAAGTCTGCATTGTATCCACAAATGGCGGACCATACGTCAAAATTATAATTCTCAAATTTAATAAACTACTTACGAAATCTCAAAGGTCGACTCTAAATCATGATACATCTGCTAGAGGGCAGCAGAAAAGAACCCTAAAAATGATTAGTTCACCACACGAGGAAAAAAAATCATTCAATTCAATAGTATGGACTTTAAACTCATCACACAAATAAATTATGGTATCTTAGTTGATTAAAATTTATAAAGTACAGTATTTGGGGAAATTATTTTAATCAATGGGAATAAAACAGTTAGTGTACTGTTTTTATTTCCTCAAACGTAGTACAGGGCCGTAGCTAGAGGAGTTGGCGCCCGGGGCAGACAGTAACATTGGGTCCCCCCCCCCATCTCCAGTCATACCGGAGCAGTTGATGGTGTCAGATTGTATTGTATACCTATTGCAGATGTAATACATTAGCTGTATAACAACAATCTTGCTATTATAATTGTGGCTTGCAATTATTGTCTCGTTTATAATTTGCTTATTTGTATTAAATAATAATAACAAAACAAATTTTTGCGTTAAATATTTATTATAATTTAATATTTTTTTACTAAAAATTAACTTAAATATATAATCTTATTTAATAGTCTGTGCTGATTATATGAGCTTAAATAGGTGTTGTAGTAAAGAATTTTTTTTAGATAGTTTGAATTGAATGAAGAATACTTTTTGTTTATAATTAATTGCTACCTCATTTACTTATGAAAAAATGTAGAAGTAACATTATTTAAAAATATCAACAGATTATTTTATACTTACAGTTTACACCTTTCTAGCTTTAACAGCAGCAAAACCATTTACTATTTCACCGTAGTTAATATTTTAAGCAAAATATTTTTCTATTGATAGAATTGCCAGGTGTGTTAACCTGTCTTGACCCATTGATGACCTTAAGTAATTTTTTATTATTTTCAGCTTAATAAAACCTCGTTCAACAGACGCATTAGTAACTGGCAATGTTTTAAAAAAATCTGAACGAAATTACTAAGTTTGGACATATTGTGGATTAAATTTAATAGGTCAAGAGAGGTTTATTTTGAAAAATCCTAACTTTTTTCAAATAAATAACTGGCCTGAAACTTAAAACTAGTTATTTCCCCCTCTATTTCAGAAGCATCCAGATCCTTGTCATATTTATTTGCTAAGCGTTTTGCACCAGCTTTTAAATCTTCCACAGTCATATATTGCAAAGACTTGCCCGTTAAAAAATTTAAAGTCATCTAACACCTCACTAAAACATTTAGAACGCCATTCCATTTGTTCTAAGACTATGTCAAAAATAACATGAAAATCCATGCTGAACCTTTGTTTTCCTGTCAAAACAATGTCCTCACTTTCTTCCAAAGTCAGTCTTTTCCTCTTCTTTGCCCTTTTCTCCTCGCAGAAGCAGTGTCAATTTCAAGAGATGTTGCAGCACAGGTGTTCGATGCTTCATCCAGTATAACATCCTGTATCTCGGATGTCTTGTAAAGCATCTTTCAATCCAGACTAACTGCACGTTCCACGGTCATATCATTGTGCTGTAGCTGTTCATTCACGCGGGAGATCTGATTTAGTATTTTGTCCCACATAACAGAGGAATAAACAAACTTAAAATTAATTTGTTTAAGAAGTTTTTTAAACACAGATAAACAGTCATGGAATTGAGGGTAGTTAGAAATTTCCTCTAAGGCCTCAACGACTTTATCAAGCTGTGAATAAAGTGCACGAACAGCAGAATATTTGGATGCCCATCTTGTATTACAGTGATGCTTGAGAGTGGTCGAAAGTTTGTTGGATAATAATTCCCACCTTTTGACACTGAAAGCAAATAATTTGTACAGTTCTTGTACTGTTCCAAAAAATGTGATAACATCTGGAGACACTCCAGAAGCGTGAACACCAACCAAGTTCAATGAATGAGCAGCACATAGCATAAAACGTGCATGGCTGTTAGTTGTTTGTATACGGGCCTGGACTCCTGAATACTAACCCGCCATATTTGAACCATTATCGTATGTTTGCCCTCGGCAATTATGAATATCAAGATCATCGGCTTCTACTTTTTGTAGAATCTTTCCAGTTAAACCAGCTCCAGTCGTTTTACTAGTTTTTATGAAATCAATTAAACTTTCTTCAATAGACCAAACATCCTCCGAAACTTTCACGTACCCTACCTAATAATTTGGCACATTTGTTCATGATGGGCTAAATCTGGTGTACATTCAAATGAAATTGAGAAATATTTTTCCTCTTTTATGTATTTTAATATTTCTTGGCGTACAATGTCACCTATTAAATTTATGCTCGTTTTGAATTGTTGGAGAAAAGTAATTTGGAATTTCTTTTTTTTTCTTTGCTTAAGGTAATATGCTTTCTTAACTGTTTATCATAATGAGAAACAAACTCTAGCAAATTTTTTAAAAATCCACAGTGATTGGCCTCACGTATATTTGTACTTGAACCTCGAAAAGCCAAGTTGTTGACTGCACAAAACAAAATGCAATCAAATATAATTCTGAGAATGTGCCGCCATTTCTATTTTTCTTTTACGATCATTTCCTTTAATTCAGTATCAATTGTACTGCCCTCTTTAATCCTTTTTTTCAAAGATTTTCCAAGTAACATAACATTCACTGTGCTATACAGAATTTTCATGCTCTGTAATTCGAGGGGGTAATTTTTCCCATTCATAAAATCCTACTTTTGGATTTACCAAGCATGAATTAGAATGCTTGCTAAATAGCATGCAAGGGAAACAATAAATAGATTTCATCTCTTCACTGAAAATTAGCCAATTTCGCCCTACACTTTTTACGTTCAAAAGTTTTTCATGGAACCAACTTT
Organism: Timema podura; assembly: GCA_033556935.1. Classification (NCBI taxonomy): domain Eukaryota; kingdom Metazoa; phylum Arthropoda; class Insecta; order Phasmatodea; family Timematidae; genus Timema; species Timema podura. The sequence continues at coordinate 21,320,116 of JAVRXN010000007.1, read as the reverse complement.
CCGTAAAATGCCTTTTTTTCTGCATTAATTCATAAAAGAAAATTACCTGTTTTATTTTGTTCTGGATCATGTTTAACTAATAAGCTTCTCACATGGTCATTCAAATCAGACCATTTGTGGGATAATTCAAATTTAGTTGAGATTTGGTTGGTTCATTTTCCAAATCCTGTTCCTGTACATCTTCATAAGGAATAAATGTTGGAAAGGACTGGCTAAGATTTGGTGTGGAACCCTCTGAATGTACAATTACATTACCAGTTTCATTATTAGTTACATAAGTAAAGTTTTCATTTTCTAAAAGTGTCGATGGATATGGCCTACTTTCAATATCCTTGTAGTGGTAGTGAAGTGGTTGAGAGATCCACTTTCTTTACCCAACCCAGTTTTTGCTAATGCTTGGTTTGGACAATGCTATCTGCCTACTGTTGTTTGTGAAATTTGCTCGTTGCCGTGACACTGTAATGATATATATTTGATTAACATCGTTTGTAAATTTTTATATCTTTATTGGTTGATTTGCATGTGAGTTAGTGCACTGTGCCACGTGTGTATGTCAAAATGGGGCCCATTTTTATTCCTAAAGGAGAATTGTATACGTGTTTTTAACTACGTGTTTAGATAAATTTGACAATACTATATTTATATAAAAAAATCTACATCTTGATGGCGCCCGGGGCGGCTGCCCCCCCCCCCCCTCCTCCGTCGCTACGGCGCTGCGTAGTAACTACGAATTATTAAAAACTATATCAGGGCTTTAACAGAAAATGAATGTTTTATTACTTCTAATAATGTTCGTAAATTTATTTTAGTATTCGGGGTTAGTTTACGCCGAGGGCGGGGTTCTTTATTTATTTATTTGTCAAACTATGATATATTTTATGTTTTCTAACACATATACACACACCAGGATAAGCAAATTTACTATTATAACAAAACAAATATTTAAAAAAACTATAGACCGTAAAAAAACACCAAATGCATAGGAAATAGCCTTGCGCATGATAAAAATTTTTTGGTGCTCAATATTTTATATTTATAATGTTTTTAAACTAAAACAAACCCAACCGAAGCTTCACCTAACCTTTATAACCTTACATTTGCGAAGGAAATAAAATTTTCTATTAACTATTGTTTTTAGAATAATTTTTTTAGAAGAAATTGACGAGCACAGCCTAATAGAAGGATCGCACAATAATTTGGTGAGTTTTATTTTAATAAAAATTAAGGATTTAGAATTTTTTTTCAAATAATTTATTTTGTTATAATCGGCTAGGCCCTATTTACTTTGCTGTTTTTATTACAAGAAATCAATCCAAATATCATCATATAGAAAGGATATATAGAAAAAATATCTTTATAACCTCTTATTTTGAATAATTTAGTATACGTCTGTTTCCATTTCTTAATATTAGTAAGGTTCATAGTGAATTTATTATTTTTTTCTTAAATAATATTTACTTCTTCATTCTAATTTTGTTTACTATGTAAATTAAATTTGGTCCTTAAACGGGCATATTTAGAATTAATATAGTCACTATAACACCAAAACGACGTCAATATACTATATTTACTTTGCATACGTAAATGACTAGTTTAAATTTAAACTATAATTTGTTTATGTTAAGTTTTTATTTTAACATAGTGATTTGGCTGCACTCTAGCAAACTTGTAGTGAGTTAATTAGGAAGTCCAACCTGCTGGCCTCTCCCAGACCTGTGATAAAACACATTTAACTTCGAAATAAGAATTAATGTCCGCCATTTGTGGATACAAAGCAAAATTCAATATAGTTGTTTATTTGAGAAATATCTGAATGGAGTTCATTCCTAGTCGATATAATGCGGAATTTCGTGGGTATGATGCAGGTGGATATAAAGCAGACTTTTTAATAAAGTTTTTTATTTGAGAAATGCCTGAATGAAGCCCATTCAGAGTGGATATGATTCAGCTTCCCCGTCCTGTCTACAAGCATGTTTACACTAATGGGGTGTAAACGAGTAAGTTAGGATTTAGAGGAACTGTACTTTGGAAGGAAGGAACCTGAGTAGAAATGGTTTTTTTTATGTCAATAAGAATGTTAATGAAGGTCCTAAACAATGTTTATTTTTAGTAAAGAAGATACTTAACTGTGAAAGTGGGGAACTATTTTACAACAGCAAAAAAGTTAGAAAACAATTCATAGCTTGCTTGAACAACCTTCAGACCCATCTCATGGCCGATTAACCGGGAAATTAAATCCAATATTACGTACGATTAAACTTGGAAACGTACTGTCATGCTGGTTTCTGCATTCCTAATTTGACAACAGCTATATTTGGAATAAGCTTAGTAGTTTTTTCATTATTTATTTTTCAAGTTTGTTGTATTTTTAAAAATTATGTTAAAATGGTTTCACTGTTCTCAGTTCTACTGTATTTTAAAGTACGGAAAACCGTACTTCGATGTGTCGTCTGGATCAAGCTGTACATAAACGAGGTGTTAACTGTGGCTTCACATGTTTTCAGATCAAACACGTATTCACTTGGCAAGTTCTAAACCAATCACAAGATTTCGGCCTCATCGGTTTTGTCTGTTCAGGGTGACTTTGAAATAATTTCAGCTTTCCTTTTCCTGCGCAACAACATCAGCTGGGAGACCAACAGAATTTCAAAACCAACCGATGCTATCAGTGTGCATGCGTCTAAAATATCGCGCTATTAGCAGGTAACTAACTACTTTTACAGTTGTGAAATGATTTGAAATAACTCGTTGAATAGAAAGTAAAGTCTGCTCAGCGTAGGAATTGTTTTCTGAAAGCCTTTTTCCCTACCAGAAAGCTATTATATAGTAGGATATTGGTAGGAAAAAAGACCTTTCAAGAGTAATTCCTACCGTGAATGGAGTAGAAGCGTGTCGCTCTTGTTCTGTTTGGATTTTTTTGAACGACACAACACAATAATTTGAAAACATTCCTCGTGATATTAAAATTGAAGATCCACTAAAAAATAGCAATATTTTTATAGTAAGCTGTTTCTAGTTTGCAGTGTAAAGAATCACGGGCCTGAATATATTTCTGTTATAGTGTGAATTTCTGTGCCACTCGAGCAGATTTTGCTCAATTTTTGACAAACGTGTGTCTCTGGCTGTATCCGTGGGATGAGGCACTACGGATAGGAAGCTACAGTGTAATCACACCAGGCGTGACATTTAAACAACGGCTGTGGAAGCCTTCAATGGACGTAACATATTGAGATAGGTCAGGTGTAATAAAAGCTCCTCTAAACGAGATAATATGGTTAGTACTCGCCGGTTTTTCTTGAACAGTTTCCGACACACAAAATCTTTCTACGACGCAGCATGATTCAAAAATAATCCATATAGGAAATAATACACGACAGGAGGAACAGTAACCAAGATGACTGTGATAAAAAAACTCTTCAACCCCACCCCCCCCCTCTTTCCTCCCCTGTACAGTAATAAGAACCAAACGGAGTGATGATAATAAATGCCTCTACTGACAGTTTCTGACGGGATAATAGCCTTCTCTTCACCGTCCTAGCCATTCCTAGAGAGATAGTTAGGGGAGTGGAGAACTGTATCAACCCCTTGTTGCTACTTAACTTACCCCTTTCTCTAGCCCCTTATTTACAGTCTTCCATTACCCACAAGCAAATTACTCCCTCAGCTCTGAGGGGGGCCCATTTCGTGCCCGTACACTCTGTGTCAAAGAAAAATAACAACCAGACACGTTGATTTTTAATAACACTATATCTTTCATTATTCTTAATTAATCATATTAATTTGTTGTCACCAATATGAGGGTGAGGGGCGATTTTGAAACTCGTTAATTTACTAATATTTTCTAATAGAATTGTGCAAAGTTTCGAAATGTCTAAGTCAAAGCTCAAATCTCCTTCACTTCTACTTCGACACCCACAATAATCTTCGCATCTTCAAAACATTTCGGCTACAGATAGCAAATTACAACAAATTGCCTCAATCGTTTTATATTCGCTTCGTCTATTATCAAAATAGAATTCTAATATAAATCGTTATGGCATCCCGGTAGTTTAATTGCTGTATTTAATGTTTCTAACACTTTTTTCCTTCTACTTTTTGGGTGAGTTTACGTTAAAAGATCATTTTTAGTTTTATGTATACGATAAATTGTTTTAAAGAATTTTTTTCTTTTTTTGTCAAATTGATTCACAAAAAAAAATTCATTTGTATACGAAAAAAAAGCAACTAAAGGGGTGTTTGATTTTGGTTTTGCTGAGTATTTTTTTATTTCATTTTCATTTTTATAGTTATTGTCTCATGTTTAAAACTTTTTTATATAGGGGGTGCGGGAGGGGACTATTTTACCTAAGTTATCATAACTAAATTAGTTTGAGATCAAATATATTTTCAATGTACTGCACAGTTTATCTCTTTTTTTACTGCTTTAGATGTTTATTTGGTTTTTTTTTAAAAACGTTTTAGTTTAATACATTTCAATAATCTATGATTGTGTTTGTGGTTTGAATCTTGTATTCTGTGTTACATGTTTTAGCTGCTTGGTTTTTTTTTTAGCGCGTTAACATAATCGCACGGCTAGTTTTAATCTCGAACTATGTTCGGTCATAAAAAATCAGTCTCGTCCGAGGATGTTGTCGGACCCTGACCTAATCAGTAACTTGTAGCAACTATCCAAAAATAACTGCATTAAACCAACCATTCGCACGGTATAGGTTTTATTCTGGCTTGTTCAATCTTCGTCATTTATTTTACTAAATTGATCTCTAGACAACTTGTTTTGTTTTGTACTTTTTAACACATGGGTTATGGATGGGTTGAATTTTGAGATAGGGCTGAGGAAGGTGGTTGGAGGAAATTTGCCCTTATTGGAGTGGAGAGGGGTTGGGAACACCACAGCGATACGATCATTTATGGGGAGTGTACATAGACTTCTCCAATCTTCTACCGCGAGCCAGATACTTCTAATCGTGCGCAGGTCACAAAACATTGGCTAAGTGAGTTATATTTCAACGATCTATACCCAGGTGTAAGAAACTCTTAAGTCACTTCTATTATTGTTTGCCCAAGTCACAGGGTTTGTATAGTAAACCAAGTGTGGGTTCAAGTGTTTTTAGTGATTTCTGTGTGATTCTACAACCGAGATCCTTTTTTTTTGAGAACTTAACCCCATTTTTATGACATATTAATATCGCGCATACCAGCTCTCGGTGGCCGCATGGTCTAAGGCGCTACTCTCGCAGTAGACTAGACTTACGATAGCGAGGAAATCGAGATTCGAATCTCAATAGGGTTTACTGAATTTTTTTACAACATGGTTTCCCATTATCTCTCCCCACGCAAATGTGTGTACATTCCTCTAAATATAACCTTTCTAATCCTTATAACCATTAGCGTAATTAGTATATAAGCGTATAACCCGAACGGGTAATAAGACGCTGTGCTAAAACAAAAATGCGTCTACACCTTCACTGATTAAATTTATAGAGTGTGGCCTTGCTAATCATATATAATTACTCTAACAGAGTAGGATAAGGAAGAAAGTATTTTTGAGTAATCTACCCGCATTTGCGTGGAAAGAAAGTGATAAACCCTTTAGGTAAAACCACCTTCGATAAACCCGACAGGTATTCGAACCTCGATCTCGCCATCAGCAAGGTAGTCTGACATGAGAGTGATGTCATATAACTAAGAAAGAAATTAAAAACATAATAAATGGTTTGTAAAAACTAACCAAACATATAATCCAAAAACCCAAGTTATTATTATCTTTAATATTCAAAGTTTTCTTTCTATTATATAATCTTAAATTTCTCCTTACCAACAGAATCATAAATATTACTAAAATGAGAGGAATTGCTTAGACCATTCGCCACTGAAGCGGGTGGCTTCGTTATTGAAAATGTGTAAACTCTAAATGATAATCCTCGAAGTAAATAGTTTAATTAAATATATATGTACTGTATACATGTTAGTTTGGTAGAACTGGAGTAACTGCTGTATGAAGAAACTTTTTTTAAATTGTGGCCTCCCTTTGAATATTGTTTTAAATTTGAAGTTTTTGAACACACGCTTGGGAGCATAAGCATTATTATTTTTTATTTCTTTATGAAAATTGGTTTGATAAAACTCCGGAATTCAATGTAGAAAGGAATCTCTCCACGTATCAAATGGCTTACATATAGCACGAGTCTTTTAAACTTTTCACATCACACTACTTTATATAAAAACAATGCTCTTCAAAATTAGCTATTAAATTCTTCATTTCCCTCTCTTGATGAGTCAAGTGTCCCATATTCAATTATCTGCATGTCCAAAATATATAAAATTGGTGAAATTGGTTTTTTCATATTGTAAGTTTGTAAATCTAATAAAAAGGATGCTTTTCTTTATAATCAAGTTTGTTTGTAAGTCGTTTGATGATAAAATAAGTTGGCTGGGAAAGAGCACAGTAAATGGGTACCCTTATTATGTCATAAACACACAAACATACACCGCAGTCGATTAAAAGCGTTCACACGTAGGCCTAAATGGACAACACATATGTAGGCGAGACAAATTTCAAAAATTTAAAATTAATGTATCATAAAGTACGAATATGATTACAGAAAAATCACAGTAGCAATCGTAAATTATTTGTTGTATATTGTTTTCAACATTTATATAAGTTCTTTATCTATAGCACAGTTATATAATTACTAATAGAACCATAGGATGAGTATAATATGTAGGTAAAACATTAATGACATGAATATTGAGTTGGCCTACACCAACCTCTTGACCCGATAACCTCCAAGCAAATACGGACAACCACCAGCGCAGCACAGAATAACGCAAAGCACTGCACGAAGAGGACATTAACATGGATTGCTGTTATATTTCTCACCTCGGTCACCCTGGTCCCCCTGTTCAATGCCAGACGGGTCGAACATAGAGCTGTGCTCATACGGAGAGTTGTTAACCTCTTCTGAAAAAAAATATTAGTCAATGCCAAGGAGCTAGTAAAGAAGTATTAATATTTACAGGTCTATAGCTGTGTAGATGTTTGGTAAAAGATCATTTGATTTTTTTAAATCGTTTTGCCATAGATCTTAATTTAGCTAGATGATGTTTCACCAATAATTTTCAAGTCAAAATAGGAAAACAAGTAAATCAATAAAAAGTTTATTTATTTATGGATTTTTATATAATTTTTTTAGCTAGAGATTTCTTATGAATCTAAAGTAAAATGCCATCTAATTTAAGCAATTTCTTTGAACGAAATATGTTTTCCTGATAAAAAATCATGTATTTATTTTGTCTAATTATTTTTTTAATTGGTGAATATACGTTTATAATTACATTTCGGGTTTAGATGTGAAGTTTTCTGATAAAAATTACACTAGGTAGACAATAGGATTATTATGCAACTAAAACTGGCTAGCTATGCATGAAAATATCCAGAAAAAAAACTAAAAACTATGCACTTGATATTTTGTAAATTCTCAACAACCTTATAATTTACTGAACTATTAAGTGACGAGTCACTAAAACAAAACAAATGTATAGTTATTACAAAATAAAGAATGATACGCAAAGGATTGTTGCTTTAAGAAACAACGTTGTAGCCATTATATTTTCGATAAAAAGATTATGGTACTTATTGAAAATTACGTTTATATCCTCCGAAAACTATCTTTTAACTTCTCAATAGACATTAATTACTCAGGCATAACTCCGACTTGAGATCGTCTAAAACATCCATGTCCAAAGATTTTGATATAAGATTTCGTTTGAAAAATGTAGCTTGTTTTATTTTTTTCAAATCTGTACTAAGTAAACACAAAATCGATGTATTTGAGTTGTGATCCAACTTTATGTATAGTGTACTGTGTACCTAGACCACGTTTTATTTATCGATGTTAAATACTATTCTGTCAGTGAGGTTTACAATTGAACTGCTACATTTGGAGCATCTCACTGTATGGAGCAGAAATTTGGACTCTTAGGAATACGGAAAAGAAATACTCGGAGAGCTTTGAAATGTGGTGCTGGAGAAGATTTGAGAAGATCAGGTGGACAAACAGGCTAGAGGCCAAATGAAGAAGTCCTAAGGAGAGTGGGTGAGAAGAGATCCATTTTGGATGTGATTCTTCGGCGCAAAGCAAACTGGATTGGACATATCCTTAGGAATAATTGTTTTCTGCACGATGTTATAGAAGGAAAAGTCGAGGGAAAGAGGAGCTTAGGAATGAGGAGGATTAAATACTATAGACTTGAAGGAAAGAAGAAAATTCTGGGAGCTGAAGGAGGAGGTCGAGGATAGGGTGCATTGGAGGTTTATGTTTCACCGACAAAAGGAATGGACCTGTAGTAAGACAGAACACCTAATTATAATAATAGTAATAATAATAATAAACACAATATGTAGGCCTATATAACTGTAGATCCCTTTGTTCTATAAGTTTCCTGTCAACCACTTTTTCCTCTCCTATCGACCATTTGGATGTCAGCAAAAGTATTCTATCTTGTGAAACAATTGATATTTCGATCATTCTAATCAACCAGTTGATTATCAACAAATTTTTTTCCCGTGTCAAATATTCAATAGGTCGATCCATTTATTCTCTTCTATCAACCAGATTGTATTCCTTTTTCAAACAGTTGGTATGTCGATCAATATCTGATTTCTTCACACAATATTAAAGAAAATGATCTTATTACCTTACGAATAAGAACTATACGCTCTTCAGACATTTAATCTTAAGATCATCGTACAGCAGAGCCCAATAACTGTCCACCCAGTTAGAAGGCCAGCTACTGTCTTACTGAGTAGCCAGTAGCTCGCATCGTGTAAAGCATGCTTTTAAGGCTCCCTGATTATATTTGAACTCCAACATTCCCCGTCAGCGGCAATCTACTCTATTTAGAGCCTGCCTCCTTATACCACGTGACCATAAGTGTAGGCACGTCTGGTGTTTAATCCAATAACAACCAGACAAATAATAGCGCCCTCCACTTTTCCTCTCTTTTTATTTAAAGTATCTTGGCACAGTTGGGAAACATTGTGTTGTTGTTGCTGTTGTTGATGATTCATCAGCCACGTGATGTTTTGTCTTCTCATCTGGGAATTCACTAATTTGCCCCTAGCTTTCTAACCCAATGGTGTGTCTGATGAAACGAAAGCTTAGCACAATACTTCATTTAACTCAAAATATTTCTGCCTGTATTTCTAAATCTTGGCAGCTCCAACAAGATGCTGTTTGCAATCCGTTTTTGGCACGGTTTGTTCTTAACGTGCTTTGGCGTGAGATTATGTTTGTTGCTTTTGAAAGAACTTCAAAATGTAGTAAGACATGATTTTAAGATCTAGGTTGGATGGGACTCGAATTTCAATAAATATTGTTACAGTTTTTATAGCAAAAACCCCTTTTTTTGGCCAAAATAAGTAAAACATTGCTCTAGTAAAAACATAGTTTAATTCGCTTCACATGGTGATATCAACAGTTGTTGAATATCTGTCATGATCATATCGGCATTAGATTATACACTTTTTGAATTAAGAGAAAAAGTTTTGATTAAATTCTAGGACACACTTGACAGATATTTAATAGCTGCTGAGGTCACCCACCATGTGAATACAAATAAACTCTATGTTTGTAATGGAGAAATATTTGATTTTTTTTGACCAAAAAAATTGTTGATATAAAAACTGCAAAAATACTTACTTTAACGCGCGTACTTTACACTCCCGCCCTAAAAGGTTATGATCGACACCTTTAAAAAGGTTTGACACAAATCTGTCAGTATAACATCATGTCGGCTCATTTATATATTTTTTTATGAAAATGAGGGAAAACTCAAATTGGGAATATTTTTTATGTCGGTGCGCAGCGACGTGCTATGCCATAGTGTGTGCCATTCTTAGCCCGCATGTCCACCGATGTAGGGGGAAATTCATTAGCCTATTATATCTCCAAGGCATACTTCTCTTATTTTATTTATGTTATGATTATTAGCACCGCGTATTACTACCCGTTCGGGTTATACGCACTTACGCTAATGTGTAATGGTAGGGTTATAGTGAGATAAAATGGAGGACCTACAGTTTAACGTGGGATCCGAACCACGGTGGAGGCCTGGCATTCCTCACATTCACAAGTTGTGATCAATACACGTCTTGTCAGAGGTGAAGGAAGGGTTTGGCAATCAGATAAATCTGTGCCGGGACCGAGGATTGAACCCCGAACCCTCAGCACAGAAGTCTGACACCTTACCCCTAGACCACCAGGTCACCATTTTATTTATGTTAAGTCCTTCATAAAAGCCATTTATATAAAAAAAGAAGAAGTGGGTCATGTTATAACTTATAGTCGCCGGTTAAGAAAACTCTCTCGCCTGTGCGAACAATCCTCCCGGAAGGCTGGTATCGCTCTGGGGTGCTGGTGGATGGTGGAATGTGTGAGTAGGGCCCCATGTATCCCCCCCCTCCCTCCTGCCATTACTCGGCAGCCTGGGGAGGAGTAGGCTTATCGAGCCCACTGAACCTGTGCCAGGACTTAATGAATCACGCCGTAAAACACGCCGCCTACTCTACTCGCACTCGACTGGCCGCATTGCCCTCATTTTCATCCCCTTGACAATTTGACTGGTAAAAAACTGTCCAGAATTGGGTTCGACCCCCTTGAACACCAAACTTCTAACGAGTTCCCTTCATTTTCTTAGTTCTTCGTTTACTGCTACACGGTTACTTTACCGTCTGGAGCTGGGTTACCTGTAATTTTATTTAGTAATCATAACAATCAACACCATTTTTTTTTTACCCCATGGATAGCAACCCAAATAAGATAGGTAATACAGCTCGAAGAAGACGTCACCTCATGACGCAATTTTCTGTTCTCAACCTTAGAAAACAGAGAGGACATTTAAACCCGTGAAACAGTATGACCATGTAATTTTTTTAATGCAACAAAATAACTATTTAAAATTAAACAAAAAAATAATACACTGATCAAGATCTCACTGTTGACAAGTGAAGAATGCATAAAACTGCACTTCAATGAAATTCCTGGTTCGAGCCTAGTCGTGTGTTTACTATCCCGGTTAATCGGTGGAGATACGGGCTCTTAAGGGGGTCGCCTACCGGGGTGCCGACATGCATCGTATATGTTCAAAGAGCCCACGTTATTTAAGATGTGATTTGACATTTTAAAATATGGCTCACGCTGAAATGGAAGTGAAATGTATCAACATTCAACACCCTCCTATAGAATTAATATCCATGCATTTTAAATTTTATAACTAGAAAAAATAATCAGAAATAGTTAATTTTTTAAATATGTTTAACGCTTAGTATTGCAGTTCTTAGAGTAAAGTAAATATTGAGAAATAAATATAATGCGTATCTCAAATTAATAGTCAATTTATTTTAAAAGCGTAAACAAAAAATTCTAAGATAGCTGAGGTTTTGAAGCCTCAAAATTTCTATTCACATAAGAAATATCTCAGTGGTAGGATATTTTCTTTCAATTAGGCGGCACCCTTAATTTTTTAATCGAGAAATAGAGGTTAGATAAGTTGTTTCGCGGTAGTGCGTCTGCATTAGGATGTAAATAGGATGAGAAAACTTTAGCGGTACATCGCATTTAGAAGACAAACCTCCCTGTGTACTTTACGAACCAGTCTTGTGCGATATTTAGGGCGGTTTTAAAATGCCATAGTTCTTTTATAAACGTCAAAAAATAAGTGGAAACCGTTTAGGTGGAGGGAGTAAAACTCAATATACCCAGTCGGGATTAGAACCCTGACATTCCCGTTGATGGTGAACCAGACAAAATGAGCTTGCCATTCAGATCGCGTACCTAGCTATGCAGGTATTCATTTTAACTATTTGCTTTTAAAGACTACTATAGAAATATACTTATTGGTCTAATGGTATAGAAAAAACTCAAGGCGTCAACCCGCAGTTGAGCCATACCGACCTAGTGGTCGCCGTTTTTTCGCGAAGATAGTGCCAGCTTATGTGGATAGAAGGTGTGATGTTGTCATCACAACGAACCCTCCGGCCGTTAATCTCAGTTTTCTAGACCGGAGCCGTTACTTTATCATTTAAATAGCGCCTCATTTGTCCTCACGAGGCTGAGTTGACCCCCCTTTCAGACCCACTGTTTTAGACAAAAACTGCAAAAATACTGCCCTTAACTCATGTTTCCTATCGTACCTGGGTTAAGCGATTGATATATATATATATATATATATATTCATTTTCTGATACTGTCTAGTTTAATTATTTGTAGCATTGCTAACGAATCGTTAGTGTTTTAAGTGAATGTATTTGTGTGAGGGTGTTTTAAGGTGGAATAGAGGGAAACGCGAGTTAAGGCCTTTATTTTCTCAGTTTAAATGACCAAGAAAATGTTTTAAATGCGTCAGTAAATAAAGTTAGTTTAATTTTCTACACATAGCCATCTCAACCGTTTTTGAATATCTTTTTTCTTCCTTTAAAAAATGTGTTCAAATGTCACTATTCTCATGAGTAATATCCTTATTATTATTGAGATTACTGGATGTAAATTTTTTTTAACTCAACTTATCTTTACCTCGATTTTTATTAAGAATTAACATTTTGATCACCTCTCAGAAAATACAAACTTTTTTTCTCAACATTGATAACATTTTACTTTATTATTAGTGTTATTATTTAGGTATTGATATCCGAAACCTTAGCTCATTTGGTAGCATGTCTGCGTACTGAGCTTAGGCTCTCAGGTTCTATTCCTGGCATGGTCGAAAAATGTATCATTGGTGAAATGTGGGTGTTCTCTTTAACAGTGATAAATTAACGACTGGGGACTAGGTGTTGTGCCTGTCCTAGTCTTAAGTTAGATTATAGGACATAAGAAACTATGACAGGCCTAACAAGCTGGTAGTGGAAAATATATGGCTTGAATAAAAAACTGAACCAGGCCACAGCCTGGAAACAGTAGTGGATACATTAATCTATTAAAAGTGACCGATTCAGATCAAATGACTTGAAGTATGAACACGTAAAAGTAGATTTAGAAAATAACCTGTCCTTTCGTAAGAAACTTTATACAATAACTTATTTTATTTATTTTGCCCCTTTTTTTTCACAAAAACTGCGGAAAATGTGTATCTTAACTTTCGTTTCTTACTACCTCACCTTATACTAAGCAATTAAAAACATTTTCTATTTTTTATCTGAGATTGTATATATTCTTTATTTGTACCGTTTCTGGCGAGTCGGTGTTGGAAGCGGATGTATTTGTGTGAGGTGTTTTAACTCCTTTGAGGAATGCCTCTTTGAAAATCTCAGTAGAATATAAATAACTGCGAGAAGCCCGGCCAGTCCAAAGCAGTAATAACAACGTCCACAATTTAACACCCGGGTTTAAGCTTGTCAACTCTTCACGAACCACTTTTTAGGTTAGTTTGTTTTTTTATCTCTCTCTAGAAGATGGAGGAACAGTTCATTCAACTTGGAATTCTATTTTTATTCTAATCGTTTTAATGTAATAAAAACATTCTAATGGATAGTCTTAATTCCGCAATGTATGTTTTTTTTTCAAACGAAATTTATTTTCGTATTAAAATTAAACCAAAGAATGGGTTATTTAGTTAATGAGTTATGACTTAAGGCCAATTAACTTTTATTTTTGTTCTGCGTTTTACTACCCTTCCGGACTATCTGCATTTAATCATACAAATGGGTTAAGGTTGGAAGAAGGTATAATATAAAGGAAACGTAGCCGCATTTGTTTAGAGCAGTGGTCATCAACGTGGGGTACGCGTACCCCCATAGGTACGTGCCAGGACGTTTGGGGGTACGTGAAAATATTTGAATTATGGCGGAAAGATCTACATATGCCAGCAGTGTAAGACAAAAAGATCAGTCAAAAGTTATGAAATTAACTAAACGATATGGCGAGGGGTGGTGCGTGTTTTCTTATATATTTGACCTTGTGAAAATGATTTCAATCTCAAGCATAAAATAGTTTTTATAATTATTAATAAATTAAATGTGTTAATTTTTATTGCAACGTTTGCTTTTTAAATGTAAAAATATATGCCCTTTATATTGAGCTTACTATCACATTGTATTTTAATCCCATTACTAGTCAATTTATTTTTAGTTGTAATAAATAAGTCAGAAACTAATACTATAATAACTAAACATTTTGCAAAAAAAAAATATATATATATATATAGGAGCACAATTTATGGAAATGGGCTACCAAGGGTAGGTAAGTGAAAAAAGTTTGGGGACCGCTGGCTTAGAGGGATAATGGAAAATCATTAAGTAAAAAGCACACGAAGTATACCTGGCAGGGATTCTAACCCCGACCTCCCAATCACCAGCAAACCACACTAGATAAGCTTTAACTTTATAGTAGGAAGATAAAAGAAGGACAATATCCTATGGTTACAAAAGTTACTCAAATTACTTTCACGTAGGTCTATTCATACGTCAAGTCATGTGATCTGCAGGTTTCTCTTTTGACAGATACATTAGACATATATGATCTACAAAAATAACACAAACAATATTATAAAATATACAAATATTGACCGCAACACTCTGTAGTTTTTTTTTCTAGGCTGTAATTCTTATTGCATTCTTACTGTATATAAGTCATGTAAATAACTACAATACGATTTTCATAGAGACATTCTTATCCAATAGCAATAAAAATAAAAAGAGATATATTCACGTATTCGAAACGTCAAGTCATATAATCTGTAGCTGTCACTTATGATATATATTTTCAATACTAATAAAATTACACTTAAACATATAGTAAAATGGTATCAATGTTTACCTAAAAAAAATTAAATATTTTAAAAAAGATTCTTCCAACCAAAATTCTACTTTAGGCCCCTAATGAAACTGTTTGGATCTTATCTAATTCGGCTCATAAACGCGCATAATATGGTTGTAATCTATAAATAACTATGTGTATATCAAACCCATGCAAACTTTATGTAATTACCCTCTACATGTCCAAGGGAGCCTTGGTTCGATTCAGGACGATGATAGGAAAAGATCTACTATTTGTAAACATATTTATCTGACTATATTAATTAGTAAAAGTATCAAGGTGCAAAGGCTGGCATATATTCCTCTGTTAAGTTTGTTTATAAGTAGAGTGGTATAATAGGTGGGCTTAGAAAGTGAAAGTAAAATACTCTAGTAAAAAAAAAATCCTAGAATCCTATCTACACCAATCGTTAATTCATACCATAGTAGCGGCAATGGATGAATGAGTTTAAGAAGAAGATAAGAATTTTGTATTGTTATAAATTTTAATGTCCATATACATAGAGATAGGATAAGGAATGAAAAAATTTAGATAGAGCTTAAATTATTATCAGCACCGCGTCTTACTACCCGTTCAGGTTGTACGCACTTACGCTAATGTGTAATGGTAGGGTGATTGTGAGATGAAATGGAGGACATACAGTTTAACGTGGGATCCGAACCACGGTGAAGGCCTGCCATTCCACATATTCACAAGTTGTGATTAATACACTTCTTGTCAGAGGTGAAGGAAAGGTTTGGCAATCAGATAAATCTGTGTCGGGACCGAGGATTGAACTCCGGACCTCCAGCACAGAAGTCTTGACACCTTACCCCTAGACCGCCAGGTCACCGAAAGCTTAAAGACGATACCATTAGAATATACACTGGAGAGGAGAAGGCTGCTATGGTTACAAGAATTGAGGACCCGTTTCAGTGGCCGAATTGTCTAAAAGGCGTGACTCTCGTATTAGGCTGGCCTGCTGATAAGGGGAAGATCGGGGTTCGAACTCCGGTAGGGTCTACTAAGGGCGGTTTTTCCTGAAATGCTTCCCTACTCTTCTGCCATGCAAATGCGGGTATATTACATATAAAATACTTTATTCCTCCTCCCTACCCCAATAGAGTAATTATCATATATATGCGTATAACCTGAACAGGTATTAAGCCGCGATGATACAAAAAAAAAGAGAAGAATGGAGGGGGACAGAATGCCTGAGAAATCTCTACAGATTAGGGAGAAGGGTAGAAGACCTTTAGGAAGACCGCGGACGAGATGGATGGACTAAGGCACAGAAGGACATGGAGACTAAGGAGTAGACTGGGGACGCGTGGCAGAGGAAGAGGCTTGGAGAGGTCGACAGAAATGGAAGAAATGGTGCCAGAACGACCCGCTGAGGCGGAAACGTCCAGTTATGAGGATGATAATGACGATGACCAAATATGATAGTATTCTATAACGTACAACACTATCACTTAGATCGTAGGCACGCGGATTTAAACGTCAATAACATCTAGTCTTGTTTGTCGGTGACTGAGAGGTCGAGATGAAGACTCTTTTTCATAGGATAGGTCCTATCTGACAACTAGAAAAATGACTACATAATTTTTTACATATTCATAAGTCATGTGATGTGATAAGCATTTGTCACTTTTGATAGATAGTAACAATACCAATAAAATAACACTAATAATTTAGCAAAAGTTATCAATTTTGACCTCTAAGAAATGTGTATTTACTAAAAGGTACTTTCTATGAAAATTGGACTTAAAAAATTTTGAGTGAACTGAGGATGGTTTTACCTCAATGATTTCCCATTTTCTAATCACAAATATGCGGATACTTTTTTATTTTATTTCAATTCTACCTTCATCATATCTACCAATCAGATAGCCAAAGTGGATAGTGAGACGTGATGGATAAAAAAAACTCGTTTTGGTTTTGCTTTCGCATTTGTTTAGTTTGTTTGAAACACACACATATAAATATATAGATAGATAGATAGATAGATAGATAGATAGATAGATGGGTGGATATATAAGTTCAAATAAATATCTCCGTGAACTATTTTTTGAGAAATTTAGTGTATTTTGAATATAATAAGTTATTTTATGAAAACAATAGATTCTGTACATGCCTTGAACAAATATTAGACTGTGGTGGTTATCTAGTTACGAGTGATGCCCCTTATTATCAAAAACCCCGGTGGCAGACATGGGTGCCAATTACCGGCTCCTAAACATCCCATCGAAAGTGGTTTAACTTGCTACCGGCAGGAGGGCCGACGTCTACCGTCACAATTAGCAGAGCCGACGCTTGACGTCTTCACCGATCTTCCTTAAAAAACATTACTATAGTTATTACTATTCAGACAATAATTTAGAGTGAAAGTTTTTATTTAAAAAAATACCACCTTTTTAACATTAAAATATTATTCGAAAACATAAGGAAGAGATTAGTTTTCAGAAAGAATTTTTTTTATATTGTATCAAGTTAAGGTGAAGATGTAAGGAACGTGATAAAAAAACATTGTTTTTGAAGTTTTTAAAACAAAACATTTTTTGGCCAAAAATAAATAAAATAATGCTCCAGTAGAAACATAGAGTTTAATTTTCTTTACATCAACATTTCCTGAATATATGTCAAGAGTATAGCGGCATTAGATTAGAAACTTTTTTAATGGACAGAAAATGTTATCATTAAATTCCAGGACAGATATACAAGAAATTTTGAGGTCACATGTGAAGAAAATTAAACTCTATCCATAATTTATTTTGACAAAAAAAAGTTTTGCTATAAAAACTGCAAAAACACTTACCTTTAATCGCGTCCCTAAATCCCCACCTTAAATCCCTTCCTTCCCTGCTATCTTGTAGTGCGTGTATGGACATAAAGTTACTCCTTTTCGTCTCATGGCCTTATATTTACTTATATTTGTTGGCCAAAAGAAAAATAGAAGTTACTTACACATAAGCATCACATTATCATTATTACTACTATTATTACTATCGATATTTACCATAAAGGCAAGTGAAGTATGTAACTACTGTGTGTACAGTTATAATATAGATCGATGGCGCGCAACCTTTTCGAGGGTGTAACTCCACTGAAGAAATATTTTATTCAGAAGCCCCCATGCTACCATGTAAATAAAAGAAACGATTTCCTTCTCCTCTTACATTTTACCTTCGCGATTAATTTTTGGCGCCCTAAAAAAATGTTTCTAAGGCTGCTGAATGTATAATATAGTCAAAGTAATTTTACTACACATATCATTTGATAACAGGACATCAAAGGCTGTAAATTACCTAAGAATATTTCTTCTGTGTCATCCATAAAAAATAATTCGGTGACCCTTTTAAAAAAACTGGTAATTTACCCCAATTGAAGTCGCGACCCCAGGGTAACGCACCACTGATATAGAAAGCACTGAAGATGTGTCGAATGCAAAGGATATATTTTAAGACCAGGCTTACGAATTGATATACAAAATATATACTGACATGTAACCTTCGTTTACCCTGAAAGGTAGCAATCATACCTTAAATTGTTCCATCACAGTATAGCTTATAATATAGGGGCATATGGCATTTACGTCATCGTAAGACTGCTTTCTACCTTTCAGGGTAAATGGAGTATACAACAGTAGCCCCATGGCTTCTTTGGTGCTGACTAACAGCTCACAGCTGACAGCTGACGGCTTTGAAAAGCTACCAGATCAAATTATGTATCCCTACGCCGAACGGTGTGATCTGCAAAAAATATGTGTTTAGCAGCTGTCACTTCTGACAGTCAAAATTTAGGTATATACCTAAATGTTGACTGTCAGAAGTCAGCTGTGAACTGTCAGTCAGCACCAAATAAGCCATGGGGCTACTGTACATTAAGTTCACCTAAAATTTAATAATGAAGTATTAGTACAGTACATAAATAATAGCATCAATGTATTATATACCCTCCCCCTTTACATCCCTTTCACTCCTCCAGCTATACATCGAGTAGATTTTTGGGCGCACCGCATTTTGAGATGATAAGTAATAATCAATTGAAAATCCTAGGGTGCATTAAATCAAAATAGGCCTAACGTATACAAACTAGTTGTCACAAAATATGAATTTAATAACCGGACAAGGCTATAAAAATATATATAAGAACGCAAAGTATCTTTACATAAACACTTCATTTAATTATTTTTAGCAAATGTAACTTAAAATATTCATTTGCAATAAAAAAAAAAGGCTTTGCTATTTAATAAATTTATCTTGCTAAGCTTTGTCTTCGAATAAATAAATCTTCATTAAAGTATAACTTTAAAATTATATAATACAATATGGCCCTCTTCTTTAATTATTTTAAACTCGGGAAAAATAACTGTGCGTGAATATTTTAGCAAATAAAATAGACGTAGTTTTATACATAGTTTATTTCCCTACTTCTTATGAAATTAATTTAAATATCCTGCCTTCATTTAACTGAGAATACAATTTAACATTGATTTATTTAATAGCTTGTAAACATTAATATTTAACAAACTATGTAAGTTCCTTAAACAGAACCTTATAACAATTAACCTAATTGCTCTTTTAGTAAGCCTATATAATACTGAACTGGTTCTTAACAAATATTTAAATATGACCTCAGTTCCAATTTAATCGAAAAAAGGTTTAATTTTTATTTAGGAATCTACACAGGTCTATCAAACTAAACTATTATTATCTATAGGCCTATAAAACTTATATGTTATAATTATAGGTCTATATTAGTATAATATTATGTAGGCCCTATTTAAATACTTTTAAAATACAAAATAAATTGTTTATATTCGAATCAGCAAATTTAGGACTACGTGCCGTGAAACAAACATAAAAAAAATGGCACGGTATTAAGTTAAATGTCAAACTTTTAACACAACACTGATTGAAATACCACCACTATAGCATCGTAAATAAACACACACGTTGAGTAAGTTTTTTTTTTTTTTGCATTTAAACTAGTCTTCAAACTCACACTCCCTTCACGTGGTATCCAGCCCTCAAGTACCACACCACATCATAAACTCAAACCCCTGAAAAAAAAGGCACCCCTTATGAATATCCGTCACGGTCCAGCGATCTCCCTATCTCCTCCCCTATATCCAGGAGAAATAAAACAGCCAACCCTTGAGAATTTCACACCTCACTTGTCCAACATTATCGCTTGTAATTTATACATGCGCCTTCACCCCCTCTCTTAATGTAACATACTCCAAGCAAGTGATATTATTGAAGCAAATGTGTGTTTCACATCGTATCACCCCCCCAGTTCCCCGATATTATTACTCACGACACGGCTAATTGCACCCCTATCCACCCACCCCTTGATACTACGAAATGCTGTTGCATAAAGGGGGGAAAACAGGGGGCGAGATGAGTTTTTCACCCCACCCCCTTACCCCTCCGGCGAGGAGGGAAAAAAGTTGGTTTTTTTTGGTGACAAGTGTCTTCATTACTCTAACATACACTTCCATCCAGGGAAAATAAAATAAGCTTTATCATTGCGGGCAAAAATACGACAAAAACTTTCTAATATCAAAATTAACAAGTGTATTTGGCAGGTTTGTCTTCGAGGCTGGGTATGAAACGGGAGGGATGGGTTCCATTCCCGATAGGGCTATTTTATTGACCTAGTTCTTTCATTTGCCCTTAAAAATAATATATACATGATTTACGTTAATCGGTGAATGTATAAACGCTATTATGACAGTGCTCCCTAAGTCATAAAAAATAGTTGTTGAGCTCTCTTAAATAATGGCTTCAATTTTAAACATGCACAAAAAACCCAAAACGTCTTAATTGC
Organism: Timema podura; assembly: GCA_033556935.1. Taxonomy (NCBI): domain Eukaryota; kingdom Metazoa; phylum Arthropoda; class Insecta; order Phasmatodea; family Timematidae; genus Timema; species Timema podura. The sequence goes on along the minus strand of JAVRXN010000007.1, from coordinate 21,299,489 downwards.
AATTGCAACTACAAAACTTGTGGTTTGGACGAGCAAAAAAGTATCCTTTTTTTTTCGCCTGGGTACGAGAACTATTTCGAATGAATTAATAAATTGATAGGGAAGCTTTGAATTAACACCCTATACACACAAAAAAAGCTTTATGATTGAGAGATAATGTGATTTTCTTAGGGGTTTGCGAAGATCACTTTTTGATTGCGATGCGAAATCTTGAGAAATGCGGAAAAAAGGTCAGAGCCAAAGTCGAAGCTAAGGTTCTTGTTGTTGAAACATAGTACCAATTTTAATTTTTTAACTATTCAATAACCGCATCTGGTTAAAGAGAAATGTATAGAGGATAAAAACACTATTTTTTTGCTTACATATCTGATTTTATCCCTTCTTACATTATATATATGTAATTTAATCAATATTCGTTGTTAAAACACTGTTAATTAGCTGTTCTAAAAATAATTATACGTTGAAATTTGTAATTTTAGTGAGATACTTCAAATCTTTTCATTACCTATTGAAGTTTTCCTTTTCCTTAAAATGTTTCGAAGATGCAAAAGTTAATGTCGAATGTGTCGAAGTCGAAATGAACAAGACTGGACTTCAACTTTGACATTTCAAAACTTCGCACACCTCTGGTGCTTTTTTATCATTCAAATGTAAAAGGAAAACGTAGTTTTTATTGTTTGGCTATATATTCAAACTGAAACTGTCTAACTTTGAAACCCCTGATCATAACAGAGCTAATAAATTATTATAAAAATTTCTTGCTTCATGTGCGCATGCGCGAATGCGTATTTAAAATATATTCTGGGAACAGCAACATAACTAAGTGACCACTATTAATAGCACCTGTATTGATAACTGAACTTGATTAATGAGGAAACTTGAGTATTTTAAATGGAAGAGTCATTATTATTTGTAACTATGGGAAACCTCTAGACAATGGTTTAGGCAAATTTATTAGACACTTTAACTACTGTATAAAAGTCTCTTAACCCGCTTCGGTGGCCGCATAGTCTAAGGCGCTACTTTCACAATAGACTGGACTGCCAAATATGGGGAGATCGGGGTTGATCTTGGTCGGGTGCATTGAGGGTGATTTTCCTAAATGGTTTTCCACTTTCCCTCCACGCAAATATGGGTGCACTTCCTTTAAATTAAACCTTCCTAATCGCTAACTCATTAGTGTAATTAGTACATAGGAGTATAACTCGAATGGGTAGTAAGACGCTCTGCTAAATAAATTAGTCACTTAGAGGTATGATTAAACACTACAATATGCCTAATAGAGCGTCCACACATTCACGATTAACATAAATTATAATATAGTATATAAATAGTAACATCTCCTTGCGGTGATATACTATAGGACTTTCTCGTGGTGATATTATTAGGCATTGTTTTCTAGTGTTGGGATATTTTCTATGGGCAGTGTCGGATTCAAGGGGGGACGATTGCCCCGGGACCCTCACAAACAGGGGCCTCACAAACCCCCCACGGAAGGAAACATTAACTTTTATTTTCTATTGAAGATTAATTCTAGTTTTGTATCAAAATAATGTTCTTCCTGCATGAAATAAATAATTAATTAAAAACAATTTACATGGGTGTGCAGTCTAAATTAAAAAATAGAACTCTTGCCGACACTAGAAAGATTTACCAGTAAATATCCTCTTCCCCGTTGATAATTTACAAGTTATCGTGCTATCATTTGTGTGAAATCAAAAAGTTGCTTAATTTTTATCATTCCTCAGACACACTATGATGTAGTCTACATGGGCTTGTGGGGCCTCCACCCTGTATGCCGCCCAGAGGGCCCCCACATAAGTAAATCCGGCACCGTTTAGGTGTTATAAGGCACTGTTATTTAGCGTTGGAGCATTTCCTATTGATGTTATTAGGCATAACCATGTAGGGGTCGAAATGTATACTGATTGGGATTATTCTACACTAGCTTTAGTATCATCTTCTAACGGTATTATTAGGCATTAGCCTATACATACTGAATGAAAATATCCTGACACTGTGGAGGAATCTTCTAATCATCCTACATATTAGTCATTAATATATATAAAAGACTTCAGTTGAAGTTATTAAAAACAATCCTCTAGCCTAATCTAAAGAGGTCTACTTACAGTAGTGCTAGTGAACATTTATATGAATACTTCCTGACTAGATTATTAGTCCATTATTATCGACTACACGAACATATCCTGACGGCACTTAATATTAGGCATTACGATGTATTATAGGAATACATCCTGATGATGATACTAGAAACTATCATCTACTGAAGGATGATGTATTGTCGATGCTACTAAACACTATTGAATCTAAACTTACTACTAAGATGATAGTATATTGACGATGCTACTAAGCACATATGAGACTACTTACTTTAAGATGATAGTATATTGACGATGCTACTAAGCACTATAATCTACTTAAGATGATAGTATATTGACGATGCTGACTAAGCACACTAATAATCTACATGTAGGAATAGCACTCAACACTGTAGATCATCACCACGTTTCAGTTTGTCCAGCGAGTCGTGGTGGAGGACGGACGGTGAGCACGGTACGTGGTGTACGCCGTCATGGCCGCCGGCCACGTGGTGGTGATGGTGGTTGAGCCCCTGGAGCGCGCCGGCGCTCATGAGGCTGGCGGCGTCGTGATGGTGGCCGCCGCCATGAGTGTCGGCGCTCGAGTTGGTGACCCCCGACACCAGGTCCTGCAGGCACAACCCCGGGTCGGAGAGATGCTCCATCCGCTCCATCATGGCGCTGCTGAAGTGATGGGCCTGGGATCCCAACCCGTGCCCCGGCCTGGGACCGGCCACTTCAAACAGTAGGGGCTGATAGATGTCCACAATTTTCTGGGACCTTCCAAGTCCCTCAGGTACCTTCAAGTGGGACACCCTGCTTCCGTGGAGGACTCAATATCAAATACACAAAGATGTCTCCAACAGTGGCTCAAGATGTCTTCAAGAGCGATTATTTTGGTTCTGCGGATGTTTCGATAAAAACGGCACTAAGATGTCTTCAACAGTGATGTTTCAGTTCTGCAAATATCCCAATAACGACACCAAGATATCTTAAACAGCAACTCTTTAGTTCCACACTAAGATGTCTTTAACAGTGAATAAAGATGTCTTCAACAATTACTCATCAGCTTAGTGGATATCCCAATAACAACGACACTAAGATGTCTTCAACAGTGACTCTTCAGTTCTGTGGAGTTTCCAACAATGACTCCAAAATATCTTCCTTTGTGAGTCTTCAGTTCCTTAAAGATTTCAATAACCAATGTCCCGAATCATGAGTTGTCCCTATACGAACAGAAGAACTCGACTAAACGAACAAATGATTAACTTATTCCTTCAATTAGGCTAATTTAAAGACACAAAATTGTGTTGTATTCAGCTTCTTTTATACATGTATTTGAGCATGGATAATTTTTATTGTCTTTTTTAATACTTTGTCTTCAGCGATGTTCATTTCAAAACAAAATCATTTTCGATAAACCTTGCACTTTTCTTCACAGCAGAAATTATTGATTTGTATTTTTGTTCCACACGAAATCGGTTCTGAAATAAAATAAATAACTGTATGTACAAATGGTTTTCAAAATAATTAGTTATTAACTATTTAAGAAATTTCTCATCAGAAAAAATCAATTTTTAAAATTGCTTAAGTGGTGGATTTGAAAAAGGAAGAAAAAAAATACACGCACACACGGCCACGTAACAGTTGTTTTGAACAACACATACGAGGTGTTAAAAAAACAAAACTACCAAGCAAGATAGAGAAGGGGTTTGAGAGGGGTGGAGGGGAGGAGAGAGAAAAAAGGTAAAACAACAAAAACACGTTCCGTTGAAAGAGAAATTAAATCCCTCCAACTAAACGAATTAAAGTGGTTAAACATCAATATGGTTATAGCCAGATTCTAAAGGATAAAACGTACTAGTCTTTTGGTACACACCAGTAACAAAAAAAAAAGCACGTGAGAACAAAATACGATTAAAAAAAAATTTTAATAACTCAAAAAGTTTTTCTAAAGAAAAAAAAAAGTAGAGACACAAGTTGTATGTGTTGGTAGGTTCGATGATTTTGTTACGCTTGAAAAGAAAAACAAGTGTTTTTTTTCCCCCCCTCGTCGGCGTTGTTCGGCCAAGGTGAGCTTAAAAGGGGATTTGATGTCGGCTAGCCCCTGGCTGTAGGTAGGTAGACTAGGTTAGGCCTTGTGTGTCGGGTTTAAGCCCCGGCGGTGATGCGATGCCGTTATGGGTATCTACTCTCGCTGTAGGGTCCCCCCTCCCCTTTTCTCTCTTTCTCTATCAACCCCTTTTCCCCGCAAAAACCATTCGGTCACAATGTAGAGGGGATGAGAAAACGCTGAGGTGGGGGGGGGCGGAGAAAGAGGGGTAGAAATAACCGACGAAGAAGATAGAAGCGTATTTAGACCAAGAGAAGAGTGACAAAGAGAGAAAACCAACGACCAATAAGCTGATGGTATTTTGTCCACCACTCCTCTTACACTATACCCCCCCCCCCACAACTTCTCCACCCCCATTTCTACCCCTACCTCTCATAGAAAACACTCGACATAGTTTTTTTTTTCTGTAAGAAAAAATAATTGCACAAGACTTTCTTTTTTGAAAGCAGGTGTTCAAAATCTAACGACTTTTTAGATTTTCTTAACCTCCTCAAGACCATGTTTATTTTTTTATAAGATTATCTTCAACTTTAATCTAGTGACTTAGTATTTTATTTTTAGAAAAAATTAGTTGTTTAAGGAGTTGAGTTGTGTGTGTGTGGGAGGGAGGGAGGGGAGACTGAAATCACTTTGCTATGTACCATCCTGTATACTAACTTCGTATTAACGTGAAGGTGTGGTCAGTGGTTATGTTGATCCCCGAGATTTACAAGTTAAACCTTTTGAAGCTTACCTTCCGACAAGCTGTAAGCCTCCCCCCGCCCCGCCCCCCACCTTGCCTTTCCACTTGTGCCAACTCCGGGCGGTGTTTGCTGGGTCCTTAATAAAACTTAAGGAGAGGCGCTTGCGAAGGATTTACCAGGAGATTTCAAGATGAAGCTGATGTATATACAGAGATTTGCTGGGATGATGGGTCTTTGGTAGGTTGCCTCCTATATATATTTTTTTTTTTTCTTTCTTTTTTCCAGCAACTAAGCCTTTCACTCTCTTTGTCTTTTTGGTTTGAAGGGAACTATGTTTTAGACTCTTGAATCGGTGTCAGTGTGGGTTTGAGTCTTGCATTGGATACATTAATATTTTTGTGTGTGTTTCTGTGTCCATAACCTCAAAATTGATACTTTTTTTTAATACAAACAATATTATAAAGGTGGTGATGCCATTTTAAAAGTGTTTTTTTATTCCCCTGTGTAACGCTTTTAGTTATTTAAACCTTCGAAAAAAAAAATACATCAAAAATATTTACTCATTCTGACATCTATGTGTTTAAACAACTTATAATGTGAAATTGATAATGTGTGTCAATGTTTGGCAAATCGTTCGTTGTTTTTATGGGTTTAGTTGGAAATGTAAAAACGTAATTTAAAAAAAAACCTAACATGTAGCTTGTGGTACTTCAAGAACAGAAAGTTTTCTCGTTATTTGGTGGGCAATTGAGACTGGTGAATTTTACTTATTTTAATTTTAATGCACATAGGCCTACAAGCCTAATGGAAATTATATAAGCTATATACACGTAAAAATCAGTAAATGGATGAGATCACTGACATCTAGATAACTTTATATTTACCTGAGCTCAAAAATTCCTCCTTTTTTTTTTTTTTTCAACGCCACCAGAAGAATAAAAAAAACTGAAGGACGCGAACGGATGGATGGGCCAAAAATTGTGCTGTTCAACTTCTTGTTGGTGTGGTAAGCTTTCTACAAATATAGTTCTTGTTAGGTTTAAATTTATAGTAACTATGTGTGCCGACTTGGAGCTCATACATTATACCTAGCAAACAACATGTAGCAAACATACACAAGTCACTCACACTTAACCTAACTCTACAATAACTTGTGATAACCAGCCACACTCTCGGGTGGGTAAACAGACAAGTCACACGATACGCACTTGTTTTACTTCTTTTTAATTTAGGGCCTTCAGGCCTAATTGAACAACACACTTTCTATGTATAACAACGGTTTTTTTTCTGTCACAGTTCACTTTTAATAATTTCACAATTTACTCTTACTTAATAAAAAAAACTTTTATAATTACCTTTTTATTAAAACACCGCAATGTATAACATGTTTTCTTCTTTATTATATGTCACTGTTAGTCCATTTTTTAATACACAGTTCTTCAATTTAAAAAAAATCTGGTAGAATAAATCGAATTTAACTTTTTTTTTTGTTTGAGTTTCAGAGGAAAACTTATTTAAAATTATATTTAAATCTTTTAAGATCAATCAACAAACACTGCGATAGAATTTCATTCGATACAAAAACAGTAACCTATCTATTCGGGTAAAAAAATTGAACTACTGTACTAATCTCACTCACGTATCTTAAGTCCAGAAAATTGTTTTAAATTGATTTCGAGGGGAAATAAGGGAGGAGTAAAGATATGAGCTTAAACTCTGAAAAACAAAAACAAAAAAAAACCACGATATTATGTTCCACGTGTCAAGGGAAAATATCCAAAAGTCCAGTCGGTCAAAAAGCCGTAAGATAGATCCTTTCTGGTATAAGCCGACACACACACACATACACAGACACAAAAAAAAAAAAAGTCGTCGGTAGCTAGATACCTCGGTAAGTTTTGAAAACCCCCCTCTTGTCGGTCCGGGCCCTGAGTAAAAGGGCCTAACTAGACTAATCTGGGTGACTTCCCAACGCGATTTAAGCTGTAAGACCCTCTAGTTCTATATATCATCATACCCCTGTGTGAATGTATATGTGTGTGCTTGCACTGTCTTAGCACATGGGAGGGAACCTTTTCTGCTCGGTGGGAGCCTCCCCTTAAACCCCTCGTTCATCCTCCCTCCCCCCCTCTCTACCTCTTCATCGACCAACATGTCGGCTGCAACTCTGGGCGAGATCTATATTACCACAGATTCTGCCTCTTTGTTGGCCAGTTTTTCCTTCTCTCTCGCTTGTTAGTTTCATGGAACCTCTCTCTCTCTCTACTGAAATGACAAGAGCGGGGAGAGGTTTTGTTATTTTTTTCTCCCCTTTCTTGTTGGTTTTCTCTCTCTCTCTCTTTCTCTGGAAGATATGGCAGCTACTGGGTACGGTGTGTGTTTTTAGAAAGCGGAAGGGGGGATTTACTAGATGCGTGCGCACTATTAATGAGCTCTAGGGAAATAACTGTCTAACCACTATTTCAACGGTAATTTAAAATATATATATTTACATGTTAACGGTAATATTTATATCGACCGTATTTATTTTTCTGATGACGCTATAATGTTTACATATAATTCTAAATTCAATAAAAAAATTTAAATTAAGGCTTACCATATAACTTACATTCCTTTCAAAGCTCTTTATAAAATTAATTCGTAAATAATTAGCCTTATTATTTCTATCGGCCATAATATTATTAAAATGAGAGTTAAACAAAATATGTCAATGCAAACACAAGAAAATAGCTATCTATTAGAAAGAAACGAAAGCTTTATTTTCTTTCAGTATTACCTAATAGATACTAAACGAGATAACATTGTATTTTGTTACATAGTCCACTTTTATCCCGTGTCTATTGAAGTTCCCTTGCTTGTAGCAATGTTAGTGAGATTTCGTGTATCGTTCGTTATCTCTGTTGTCATCGTTGATCTGACGCATCTCTGTCCTTTTTCAACAGTTAGATAAGGAGAAGAGAGGGCTATAGAGGGCGTGGCCACTACGTGAACTAGGATAAGGGGTGAGAGGGTTAAAATGGGAGGCACCCTACACCGAACTACAAAGAAGTCACTGTGCAGAATTCTTTCTAACGGGACGCTTCGCTTTTTCTATTTTTGCAAGTTTTTTCCTCTCGACTACATTTTCGGGGGAGAAAAAAAATCTCAAAGGAAATAAAAAAAGTAAATTTTAATCGTATTTTCTTTACGAACTACTTACTACATTGTTTACTCTTAACAGTTTATTAGTTTTATTTTTCAAGTGGAAATGTGGTTGATAATTTATTATCAAATAGTTTGATTTATTTTATTAAGACTGTAAAATTTTATTTACAGTATATTTAGTGTGTTTCTGAAATCATATAAGTTTTAAACTATAGTTTATTAATAGAATAAGTTTGTGTATTGTGTTCAAAAATATGTGTGTATATGTGATTTGAAAAGTGACTTTTTATCTCATTTTATGTTGTTGTTTTTTGTGCATGTAGAACTAATTTTAATGGTGATAGCAAACATAATATGATATAATTTCAAATTTACTTGTTCCAAAGATAAACTATTGTTCTAATAAATTCGTTTAAATATAGCCGATGTATGAAAGTCATCTCTTAATATCCTATATCAGGAGCTAACCATATTTTGAAAATGTATTTTAAAGAGATACGGTACGCAACATTTTGTGAATTTTTGAGCAAATTTATTACGATGATAAAATATAGTTATTAATATTTTGACTTTTGAAAGATTTAATAATATATCTAAGTTGCAACAATAATATATTGGTCTTATTAATTAGGCCTAAATTATTTTATATTGTTTTCTATATCATAGTGCCTTAAATAATATTCAACTAGGCTTATATCACTTGTCATCTGCGATATTTTCCCGAGTTTTGATTTTGACCACGTAAATTAAAAACACTTATTTAAATGTGCAAATTGCTTTTTTAAAAATGCTTTGTGTTGTATCAAAATAATTTGTCCTTGTTAGTTTTGTCTACGTTCCGTGATTGTACCCCTCCCGCCCCACGATGGGGGGGTGGCATATGGGGAGGTTAGCTCTCTTCCCCACCACCCTGTCAGCGTCCGGCCAATCAGAGCTCGGGATAGGCGTGGCTAAGCCACAAGACCCATCATGGCGGCCGACCCCCTCGTCAGAAAACTTTTCATTCAGTGCTCAGCGGATGTCTTTTGTTCAAGATACTCCCGGCACAGATTCTTCTACTTTCATTTTTTTTATAAAGACAAACAAAAGAACACACTATTTATTGGTTTTTTTTATTCTTGTTATTTATAAAGAAGGAAAAAAATGACTAACTCTATTTTTTATACTTCATTTGCTTTCATGAATGTCTAGGCTTATTAAGTCAATCAATCAATCAATTTTGTTTTCTCCCAAAACTTATTTACAATAGGTAGATAAGCTAAATCCTATGAATGCTCTCTTGTTAAATAATTAATTTAAATATTATTATTTTTGTTTAAAAATTAATAGGCATATTTGGGTTTTTTCCTTTATTTTCTTTTTTTATAATCGAAGTGTGAAAATATTTTTTGGCACTAAATAAGATTTTCTTTTAGGCCTAAGCCTATTTATCACCAAATCCTATGAATGTTCCCTTGTTAAATAATTAATTTAAATATCATTATTTTTGTTTGAAAATTAATAGGCATATTTGGGTTTTTTTCCTTTCTTTTCTTTTTTTATAATCGAGGTGTGAACATATTTTTTGGCACTAAATAATATTTTCTTTTAGGCCTATCTTATAGAGAGACATGTTTAATATATTTGTCCACGCAAGAACGACTCGTGGGTTGTTTCCAGTGTAAGCCCTGCTTGATGGGACTGTACTGGTGAACTGTTCCCTCTCCTCATTTGATCAACCACACACACAATAATGTAATGAAGGAATGTATGTTAATTTTGATTTAAAAGCCATGTTTGATATTGATAGGGAGGGTACGGTGTACTTACTAGTAATATACAGTCCTGTGAAGCCTTGCCTGCCCTGGCGACAACTCATGAACCTGCTCTGCGCTTACGTCACTCTTGGACTAACTTAACCAAGAACAGGGCGACTGACCCGCTTCGGTGGCCGCATCGTCTAAGGTGCTACTCTCGAGCTGGACTAGACTTGCCTATGACTGGTAGATCGAGGTTCGAAACCACAGGGGTAAAAGGTCCAAATCAAACACCGCATCAAGTTAGACATGACCTGGCATCAAAGCAAGGCCCTTCATAGCTATAGGTGGCTTCTATAGCCACGAAGGTGAGAAGATCGACCTCCCCCCCCCAAAAAAAATTAAATTGGCAAACTATTTGTAATAGATTTAAAGATAAAACAAAAATAGACTAAGTTTATATTAAAAAAAAAATACTCTTGAATATATTCCTTTGGGTTAAATTAATGGCATATTTTCGCTTAATTCATGTTACAAAATGTGTTTTAAAATTAAATAAAATTAAAACAGAAAGGCATATTTTAAACAGGTAAAATATATATTTTAAAACAAACCTTTTTAATTGTGGCGTGTGTTTTTAATAGGCTTATCGCGAATATGGCATATTGCTAAAATTATTTTGACGAAGAAGTTTGCAATCCCTTAAAGAATAAATCCACCAGCAATTAATTCGTGTGATAGGTTAACTTAAATAGCATAGATTATGATAGCAAAAAAAAAACATAGACACCAGTTTAGTTAAGAACTAATAAAATAACGGCAATAATAATTTGCATAAAATTGGATATAATATACTATATAAAATATCACACAGAAATATACATTTTATCTTCATATATATTTTTAGTGACTGTCTATTACGCTGGCAATTTTTTTATTCAAAAATATAATGTAAAAATTCTATTACTATCTTAAAGAATTGATTAGTTGAACATTTATTTATGCTTTAGAAATTTCAACTTATAGCTGGTCTTAAAATTTTAGAGTTACTTATGCTAATGTTAACTTATAAATTAATCCTGAATTTCTGTTATATTGAAAAGTTTGTTTGACCACGATTCCTTCAAAAATCTAGCAAACAGACCAAGGGCGTAGAAAGGGGGGGAGGGCTACGGGTAGTACCGACCCCGCCTGGGATGAATTGGACCCCCCCTGGAATTGGTTGGACGCCCACTTAAAGGGAGTTCCACAAATACATATAAAAACCTAATGTTTAAGTTTCTTACTCTTACTACAGTTTTTATTGTATATGTCATCGACCAAATATAAGTTAGTGAATATTTTAATATTCACCTTCAAGATACACCTGATAAAACCTCCGATTGTAAAATTAGCTCTGTCAACATTAAAAATACTGTACTTCTTTTCTCATACATTTGTATGGTACGATCCTATTAAAAAACAAAGGATGTTTCTTGGAATAAGTCCAGAAAATGAGGCAAACATTTTTGCTATCACCTGTAAGATCCTACTTGAGGAATCACCCTAAGAAAAAAGCAGCTTAAATAACAGAACAACTTTCAGAAGTGGAGTTTGTAGCTTATGTAGGTAGGTTTACTACCCTTCCCCCACCCATTGTCTCAAAATACCTACTTACTCAAAACATTATTTGATAACTATAATATGTTTGAAAGAGCAGGGTTTGGGTGGCGGAGGTCCGAACCCCCCTAGAAATTTTGTACCAAACGCCCCCTAGAAAAATGAGCTTTCTACGCCCTTGAAACAGACTCAATTTATATAACAGATGTGTCATTTACTTCAATTCACAACAGTAAACAAATAGTCCGAAGGTGAGCTATACAAATACACAGCCCTCTCTACGCTACTTCAAACAAAAACATCTCCTGGAGATTAGAAAAATTAATATCGGGGTAGCCAGACAGCTAACGTAACTGCAATATGTCGTTTGTAATTTTGTAGGGTCAAGTTTCAAAGCTATGGTGACAAATGGCCTCTTAAGAGTGCCTGCCACCCTCCAATTTAATTAATTTATTTCCAAGCACTCGAATTGTGATAACACGAGTGTCACAAATACATTCTCTTTCCTACTCTACCAGTACCAGTACCACTGCTTCACGTGACTAAGTGGTAAGGGAGGCTGACCACAGACCTATTTGATGATACTGGTTCGGTCCTAGACGACGTCTTTAGATAATAAATAGTTCTCGTTTGTGACTCTTTCTGTTACCTCTAGTTTTCTTTAATAGCCTTGTATAACTACCCGTTGGGGTTATAACGTTATATGCATATGTAAGTTTACTAATTACACTAAGGAGTTAGGGTTACTTGATTCGGTGGCCGCATGGTCTAAGACGTCACTCTCGCAATAGACTGGCCTGCCGATAACAGGGAGATCGGGGTTTGAATCCCGGTCGGGTGTGCTGAGTGTGGTTTTTCCTAGGTTTTCCACTCTTCATCCACGCAAATGCGGGCATACTACCTCTAAACTCAATCTTCCTAGCTGTTTCACCACAAGATCAAGCGTTTTCACTACAAGCACAGCCTTTTTCACCATAAGTTCCATTTGTTTCACCTTAAGCTCAACTTGTTTCACCATAACATCAGCCTGTTTCACCATAATTTCAACCTGTTTCACCATAAACTCAACCTGTTTCACCATAAGCTCAACCTGTTTTACCATAAGTTCAACTTGTTTCACTATAAGCTCAAACTGTTTCACCATAATATCAACCCGGTTCATTATAAGCTCAACACGTTTCACCATAAGCTCAGCCTTTTTCACCATAAGATAACCTGTTTCACTATAAACTCAACCGGTTTCACCATAAGTTCAATTTGTTTAATTATTAGCTCAACCGGTTCCACCATAGGCTCAACCTGTTTCACCATAAGCTCAACCGGTTTCACCATAAGTTGAACCTGTTTCACCAGAGCTAAATAGGTCTAGAACTACAAACCGATTCTAACAAAAAGAGATTTTTTTTAAAGTTACTATAGTTAAATTATTAAACAGTTTTCACTCATTCATACGTCAAGTCATGTTCCTGCAGTAGTCACTTTTGAAAGATATTATCATTAGAATACATTAAAAATAGCACTAATATAATAGGCTAAAATGCTCTTGACCCCGGTGGTCTTGTGATAAAATGCTCGCCTTAGGACCCGATGTTCGTGGGTTCAAACACAGCCGATGTCGTTGGATATTAATTATCGAGCGATAAAAATCCGTAGCACAACTTCCATCGGAAGGAGAGTAAAACCGTGTGTCCCATGTTTATTGTGGCATGTAACAGACCCTGAAATAAATGTGAAAATACCTTTCCCGGCAAAATTTGTAGGCCCTTTCGCGCATGCTCATAGAAATTCAGTGTGGAAGGTAACAGGGATCCACAACACTTCCTAAACTCCCCTAATTGCAGGGGATTTATACCAGATGGTGCAGGTAGCACTAACCAGTAGAATGGCTGAGTGCATGCCCAGCACCTGATATATAGAAATCACATCAAACCAACGTTCGTGTTGTTGACTTAGAAGAAGAAGAAAAATGCTATCAATGCTCACCGCGAAAAAATATATGTATGCATTTTCTAAAAGACAACCAGAATCATAACATAGAAATAATATAGCTTGTTCGTGACATTTTTTGGTAGCAAATTAAAATATAAATATATGGTGACATTTGATCGTGGTTTTTTTAGTTTTTTTTTAGTCCGCTCGTCTATGTGTGGAAAATAAATCTCCTAAAGACTGTCCTCTTTTTTACTTTAAGTCTGGGCTATCCGCATCTATCTACGCTAATGTATTAGGAATAAGGGAGGTAGAATTAAAAGAAATGTGCCCCTATTTGCGTGAAGAAAGTATATGAAAACATTTTGCTATAAAAAAAAATTCTCAATAAATTTGTCGAGGAACCCAGAACGCCCCCTCAGTGGTAAAAACATACTAGATCTTGAAGTTTAGTCCACGGATGTGAGGGATATTCTCTTAATTAAATGATTAAAAAATATAGCTATGAATAAATGAGTAATTGTACCAATAAAATTGGAATAATTTTTTTAGCACAGCGTCTTACTACCCGTTTTGGCTATACGCCTATCTACTAATTACATTAATGGGCTAGGGATTAGGAAGGCTTAATTTGGAGGAAGTGCACCCGCATTTGAGTGGAAGGAGAGGGGAAGCCCATTTAGGAAATCCACCCTCAGTGAACCCGACCGAGATCGAACCCCGATCTACCTGTCTTCTGCAGTCAAGTCCAACACGAGATTAGCGCACCACACCTGATCCTTTCTTTGGTTGTAAGCCAACTTTTCTGTTACTGTTCAGAAACATATTCTCAGTACTAGTTACAAGTGAAAACTGAGATTAACGGCCGGAATGTTCACTGTGCTGACCACATGACACCCTCTATCCGGAAATGTTGGCACTCTCTTCGCCAAAATGCCGCGGCCCCAAAGGTTTGTATAGCTCGCTTGTCGTCTGACGCCATTGAACTGGAGCTACAAGTGAATTAAACTTCCCAATCCAAGGGAACAGGAGAGAGAGGACGAATTTTTAAAGGAACTGAATAAATATTAATATATCGAAATATTGAAAAACTAATTTCAAACTCCTCAAACACCGAATCGACTTCTCTTGTTCAAAGCCAAGAGGGCTAACCGCTCACCTAAGCTCCCACCGGTAGCCCACTTGACTGATCAAACTAACACACTTGTCGTCACCGCCTGAGCAATTATTGTTATTTACCGACCCGCCCTAGTAACAGATGCACGTCCTAAATAATCAATCGATAATTGTTTTATAATAGTCGATTTAATTCGAACAGGTTTATTTTTTTTTTTTTTTTTTTAGCATTCACAGCAGGCGGTGGTATTTACGTGAAGTTTTCAATCCGGAATGGTAGGGGGAGGGGGGAAATCTGTCGTAATTGAAAGTAAGTCCCTTACCCTCCCCCCCTCTTTCGATCGTTGAATCTGTGACAGATTATGTTAAAAGATGAACAGATGGGCACGAACAGAGCGACATAAAAAAGATCCCAGGGTCGTACTATTTTTTTATTATTAGTTTTTTTTCCAAGCACCTGATATGGTTCGAAACTATTCTTTGTATAACTTGACTAAATACTTCAAAGTTTGATTAATTTTATTTTAATGTATCCTTCACCCTATTCTTACAAGAACCCTCTGCACATCTGTTAGTAAAAAAACCCGTAGGGGTTATGGAGGAGTAACATTTTATATAAAAGGACTTTTAACCAAAAATTAATAATTTTTCTTCTTTATATTATATATATATTTATATATTTAGCACCGCGTCTTACTACCCGTTCGGGTTATACGCTCAAGTACTAATTGCACTAATGGATTAGGAATTGGGAAGGTTGAATTTAGAGGAAGTAAACCCGCATTTGCGTGGAAGGAGAGTGGAAAACCATTTAGGAACCCCCCCCCCCCCCCCAGTTCACCCGACCGAGATTCGAACCTCGATCTTCCCGTCCTCGGCGGTCGAGCTCAACACGACTAGCGCGTTAGCCAACTACGCCACCGAGGCGGGTAAACATATATTTTAATTTAATAATTGCTTATCATTATTAATTAGTCCAGGGGGCAGATGCGCTACCGACTCGGCAATGGGGATGGACTACAATGACAGTCTATTTAAGAAGGGTTGTTATGATTGGGGACCACCTTTGTGCTCTAGTGGTCGTGGTCAACGTTCAAAGCTATAACTCCAGAGGTCCCAGGTTTGATCTCTGGTGATTTAAAAAATAATAATTATGGGATCTTCAAACTCAACCTCGTGAGGACAAATGAGGAGCTACTTGAATAAAGAAGTAGCAGCCTCGGTTTATAAAACTGAGATTAGTGGATGTAGGACTGGTTGCGCTGAATACATGACACCCTGTTTGCACTATCATCGCCAACGGCGGTGGCCGCTCGGTCGGTATAACTCGCTTTCAGGCTCACACTATGGAGGTTTTTTTTTTTGTTATGGTTAGGGATGCCTCCAATGAAATAAATTTGGGTTCGATTCCCGTGCCCAGGAGTGATTTTTAAAATTGATGAATATAATGTTTAATGTGGCTATATCCATATTTTAAGATTATTTCCAGCTTCTAATATTCACTAAAATTGTGGTGGTTTACCTCAGTAAATAATCTATTAGCCTAACTTAGGCATAGCGTATGAACACACGAAGCTTAGGTTATACCAGTAGAGAGCTATCTACCGGTCGATCTTAGGTGGCAGATACTCTTAAATGATTTAAAAGGTCGTGTTTTATAACTAATACGTAGTTTCGATGGTCACACCATTTAAGGCGTCGCTCTCGCAATACAGAGGCAGGATAATTTATTAGACTAAATAGATTCGCTTCTGTTCATAGTTTTCATTTTCAAGACAAGCATACTTTATTCTAAGAATTAATAGCCGGAGCTATTATTTATGCTTATTAGTGGGAAATTATTCCACTAGATATCATATTCTGAAAATTGAAAAATGACACCTGGACACGGGAATCGAACCCGGGACCTCTGGCTTAAAACGCCAATGCTCTAACCACTGAGCTATCCAGGATTCGTCTCGTGCCAGGTGTCCCGTGTCCAGGTGTCATTTTTCAATTTTCAGAATATGATATCTAGTGGAGTCATTTCCTACTAATAAGCATAAATAATAGCTCCAGCTATTAATTCTTAATATGTGCGATCCCGTACAATTTAATAATTGTGCAAATGGCAGCAAAAAACCAACTACCGAGTAGAAGGTGGCTGCGTTATCTGATAGCTCGTGATATTAATATAATCACATATTTGTAGCCGACGATTTCCGCTAAGTCCATCATAGACTCTGCCTTAAAATATGAGTGAAGAATGACCCTGGGCACGGGATGAATCCTGGATAGCTCAGTGGTTAGAGCATTGGCGTACTAAGCCAGAGGTCCCGGGTTCGATTCCCGTGTCCAGGTGTCATTTTTCAATTTTCAGAATACTTTATTCTAATAACAGATTTTAGTGAAATATTTAATCTTAGGGCTATCTGGCTTTGTGTGTAACGATCTTCTTCTAAAATAACTTTTACATGATCCGCTTCGGTGGCTGCGTGGTCTAACGCTCTTCTCTTTCAGTAGACTAGACTGCCAATGACGGGGAGATAGAGGTTCTAATCTCAGTCAGGTGTACTGAGGTTTTTTCCCCCCAATTGTTTCCACTCTTCCTCCACACAAATGCGGGTACACTTCCTATAAATATAACCTTCCTTTAGCCCTAAAACCATTAGCGTAGTTAGTACATAAACTTATAACCCGAACGGGTAGTAAGATGTGGTGCTAGAAAAAAAAAAAACTTTTACACAGGCAATTTTACCTCGCTGGAAACCCAAGAACAATAACAAATAATCAATAAAATAAATCAGGTTAAATCTATTAAAAACAAATCTATATTGGTAAAACATGGTAACAAAGACCATTAAAAAAACTATTTTATTAAGTAAATATTTAAAGTAAACATCTGAACTGTTCTCTACATCTACAACACTGGAGTTTGAATAACACAGGAACAGTTGATTGGTAGTTTTTGGTTCCAACCCAATTAAAACAGCTGATTATTATCAATATTAAGGTAACAAAACAATTCAAAATAGTATAAAACCAACTTTAATAAAAAAATTATAATATTAGCTTACTTCCTACTTAGAGTAAAAATGTGATTGTGCAAAACTATTTTCGCGTTTAATCGAGAAAAAAACCTAGTCTAGTCTAATAATTTGTCCTGACTTTGTAGATGAACTGCTGGTGACAAATAGATCGGGGTTCGAATCTCTGTGGTTTGTACTAAGGCTTTTTCTTTTCCTAAATAGTTTTTCACTTTCCCTCTACGCAAAACAGAGGTATATTTAATCTCAATTCTAACTTCTTCATTCCTAACACATTAGTGTAAATATACAGACAGTCCTACATCGCGTAGTAAGACACGGTGCACACAAAAAAAAAACCCAACTAATATGGTGACATTTAGTAAAGGTTCTCATCTAAAGAACGAATAACCGGAGTCTTAGGTAGGTCTACACGATTATGTTTTAATTAGATTTTTATATCACTGCGTCTTACTACTTACCTGTTTAGGTTATACGCCTATGCATTCATTACGCTAATGTTGTAACGTTTAAAAAAGCTAACGTGAAATATTAATGTTTATTCGCCACCATTAAGGTAACACTTGCTATCATGATTAAATCGGGTCCAAGTTTGTTATCCTGAATTTATAATAATTAAAAAGGGGTGATATCTTATTTTAGAAATTAAAAGTCCTAGTATTTTGTATTATTTTTTTTTATTATAAATAGATAAACAGTTTTGTGCTCGATATTTCACACGTTATTGACTTTAATTTAAATGCCCGACTATTACGTCATATACACGACAATTCCCGACATGCAAGATTTATTCCGGTAAAAACACGGTTTAAGATTCACATAGACTTTACCTACTCGGCTCCTCGTCAGGAAGGAAAGTGAGGAGATGCACACCCTGAAGGGGTATATCAAGCGACATTTCCTTCTCGAAGCTTCCTAGAAAAAAAATAGGTGCGTCTCTGTTGACCAAACTGCGTTGTCTTTTTAAACAGAGACGTAGAAAGATGTCGCCATACCTTGCAACTTAACAACTTAAAACAAATAAATCTTACTACTCACTCTCATTTATAATGTCGGGATTTTGAATATAAATGTGAATAATAAATTATTGGGATGTGTATTTTCATGTCATTACAATGTGCTAGGGATAAAGAGGGTTGGATTTAGAGGAAGTGTACTCGAATTTGCGTGGAGGGAGTAGAGTGGTAAACCATTTAGAAACAAACACCCTCAGAACACCCGGCTGGGATTTGAACCCCAATCTCCCCGTCATCGGCAGTCCAGTCTATTGTGAGATTGATGCCTTAGACTATGCGGCCACCGAAGCGGGCTTGGTCACAAATTTAAGTGATATTTTCTCCATTCTTCACTTGACAACAGTGAAATTGAAAACTACGAAATCGAGCCCTCATTTAAAAATAAATATCCTTAGATTTTATTTGATTTAAAAAATTTATTAACCACACAAGCCATGTCTTATCCCTGGAGTGAGACGGGCTTACAAAAATATTATTTACTATAAATAACATTTAACCACATTATAAATAAATAGAAGAATAACTTAATTTTAATGCAACAGTTTGAACTAAAATTTAAATTAAAGAGATTAAATGTCATAATTTGTGTGTAATAGTGGATTATTAATAATAAACAGCAGATGGGTGGGCTGCTCTGTTGAGTTCGATACATTGTAGGACCTAGTTGAAATATATGGCAGGTCATTTATCATGTTTTGCTGTCGGTTTTATTATGATAATGTGTCCGTCTTCACTATACAGGGCAGGTGCTGCCGTGGCTAGGTTGAAGAAACAAAGCTTTCAACTTTCGGTAGCGTTCCTTGGTTCATTTCCCGGATCTTTAGGTGGAGTGGAAGGGATCTAGAGTTAAGATCTCTCGCCCCAGTGACGTCACTCGTCGCAATGCTGGGTTTTTTTTAGTGTTTCCTTTAAGTCCAAAACTTTTTTTTTACGACGCTGGTGATAGGCTACCGAAAGCCTATTTTTTAAAATCCTATTTGACGATTGTAATTTTTCGGCACTTGATTATTTAATTTTTGTCTTATTTGAATAATTATTTGGTTCTATTCCCGTTTGATTTTTGATTATTTTTTTATTTTGCCTAATTTGAATACATATTTTGTTCGTATCCCTGAGAATAAGTTGTTGTATTTTGCGGGTGATCTTTTTTGCCCTGTTTGTTACTACAGCAAAAAAAACTATTTTGGCCAAAATTAACAAAATATTCTTTAATTAGAAACCTTTACTTTAATTTTGTGTATAATTTAATTTCAATCGTTCTTGGATATTTGTCATGGGCCTCCTTGGATTTAAACAGGACTTTTATCTTTGTTACCCGCCTCGGTGGCGAAGTTGGCTAACGCGCTTGTCGTGTTGAGCTCGACTGCCGAGGACGGGGAGATCGAGGTTCGAACCTCGGTCGGGTGAACTGGGGGTGGTTTTTCCTAAATGGTTTTCCACTCTCCCTCCACGCAAATGCGGGTTCACTTCCTCTACATTCAACCCTCCCAATTCCTAATCCATTAGTGTAATTAGTACTTAAGCGTATAACCCGAACGGGTAGTAAGACGCGGTGCTAAATATTAAATTAAATTAAATTATTATTTTATCTTTGTTTAAAATGTTTTTGTTCGAATGCCACTAAGCTCATGAATGACACAGATTCAAGAGCTGTTGTTGATAATATATTCCGTGTAGAAAATTAAATTAATCTTATCTACTTATTTGATATTTGATCTATTTAGGACAAAAAAAAGGCTTTTTGCTATAACAACTAAAATCTGATTTTAACACGCGTTCTCTTCCACTCCATCGTAAGTTGGTCACCTAAGCTTAGACTATATACTCGCACCGGTGGTCAAGGAGATTAAGTTGTCATGCTCATCTAGTCTGATTTGACTTAAATGGTTAGGACGGAGTTTAAATCCCAGCTGGTTTTACTGTGGGTGTTTTATTCTAAATGATTTTCCACTCTACCAGTCACGCAAATGAGAGTACATTTCTTCTCAATTCTACCTTCCTAATTCCTATCCCACTAATGTAATTAAAATGGGTATATCCTGGCTGGTTAGTAAGACGTAGTGTAAAAAATCTAGGCTTATAACCGTTAATTATTAGTTTAAAGTTTTAGAACGTCAATAAAAATATTGAAGCATATTAAAAAGAAACATTTTCATGCTAAACAAGAGTCACAAAAAGTCATTATAATCACAATATATTTAATAAAGTTTAACTTTATATTAAAATCTATGTACAAATTTATTTAAGACATAAGTTAATTGTATTTTTATTGATTCAAGTTATTTAACGTACCCTTTTTGAACCGACTGATTGTATCAACACACGATCTATAAACTAACTTAAATCCTAAAACAGACACAACACCCAGCTCCCCGGCCGTTAATTCATCACTGTGAAAGGGGAAACCCACATTTCACCAATGATAATTAACTCGACCATGCTAGTAATCGAACCCGGGACCCTAGTTCAGTAGGCAGACACTCTACCGATTGAGCTAAGGAGTCGGATAAGTTCATTATTATTTGAAATTTATGTTAGTAAAGATAATTAAGTTTGACTATTTTTCAAATCTGCTACAGCCCCTGAAATTTAAAAAAAAAAACTAATAATAAAGCGTATAATATTGACTTTAAAGCTATTGCTATGAACTAAACAGCGCCTGTAAAGCTACCAGCCGCAATACTCGGATGTATGCCGTTGTACAAAGAATATAACTTAGTCCCTTTTGACATTTTGTATCTTTTATTAGTTGTGTTTAACGTGAAATACCTCAAAGGAAAAGGTAGAATCCTTAATTTCACCAATTATCAATTATGTTTATTCGACCATGCCTGAAATCAAATATGTGATCTATTTAGCTCAGATTTTGGTTATACATTTATATAGTAATAGTAATAGTTAGAGACCTATAGCTTACCTTACATGAAAAAAAACAGGCTGATCGAAAACAAAGTGGTCCAATAAGAGATGAGGATATTGGTGAGTGAAGGAGGTTACATAATGATGAGTTAAATACCATATATTCATCACTAGACATTGTTAGGATAATCAAATCTCGTGGGTTACGGTGGGCAGGACAAGCAGCGCGAATGGGAGAATCTAGAACCATGTTCAGGGTATCGACTGGCAAACCCAATGGGAAGACCTAGGCACAGATGTGAGTATAACATTAGAATTTACCTGAAAGAGATAGGGTGTAATGAGGTGGACTGGATAGAACTAGCTCAAGATAGGTATAGGGTATAATGAGGTGGACTGGATAGAACTAGCTCAAGATAGGGATAGGGTGTAATGAGGTGGACTGCATAGAACTAGCTCAAGATAGGGATATGGTGTAATAGGTGGATTGGATAGAACTAGCTCAAGATAGGGATAGGGTGCAATAGGTGGACTGGATAGAACTTGCTCAAGATAGGTATAGGGTGTAATGAGGTGGACTGCATAGAACTAGCTCAAGATAGGGATATGGTGTAATGAAGTGAACTGTATATAACTAGCTTAAGCTAGGGATAGGGTGTAATTAAGTGTAATGGATAGAACTAGCTCAAGATAGGGATAGGGTGTAATAGGTGGACTGGATAGAACTTCTCAAGATAGGGATAGGGTGTAATAGGTGGACTGGGTGTTACTATCTCAAGATCGGGATAGGTGGCGTGCAATTTTTGCAAGTGCTGCAATAAAATCTCGAATTCCCTCATATCGCTTAATATAGCCTATGGACACACATAAATAAACCTACTAGGCTATATGCATATTTAAGTACATAGGGCAACAAACGTATGTATGACAAAAACAAACTAATCAGAATCGGAGTCACATAAAAATTACATGATAAGTTGTACTTTTTTATTACCACGTGACACCTATCCGCAAAGGTTGGTACTCTCATCGCTAATGGTGGCGGCCGCTCGGTTGGTGTCATAGCTCGCTTATAGGCTCACACATTAGAGTTGTTTTTTATAATACTTTCTTTATACTTAGAATTATATATGAGAAAGAAATTTACAGTAATAATATCACATAGAAAAAACATAATATATAGACTTTCATTAAAAAAAAATTGTTGGCCTATGTGTTTTTTTACTCACTAGTCACTTTTCAAAAACAAAACCCTCAGACCATGATTTTTAAGGGGGAATATTTTTACAGTAAATCTTTTGAAAGATTGCACGAAATGAAGAAAGAAGATAAATTGGCAAACTAGATATAAAAAGTAAAAGTAAAAAAAAGGAGTTAGATGAATGTGACTAGCATCACAAAAGAAAAATTGTTGCAACTAAAAAAAAACAGAGGGTAAACCGTGACATGTATAAATATTTTAAAGAGGGCATTTAAATAAAAAAAACTAAAGGTTGAAAAGAAGAAGTTTTGGAGACAAATGAAGCTTCGCAAAAAAAAAAAAAAAAAAAGCATAACCTATTTTATGTCACGCAAAAGAAAAAAAACTATGTCAACTGTAAAAAAATACCTTCCATAGGAAGTTGGAGTAAAAATAAAATTAGGGGTGAATAAGACATCATTTTCAAATAAGAGATAAAATACTGTAATTTAGTATATTTTGTGTATTTGTTTGAGTTTTTTTTAAATTTACTAGTATTGCTCTAGCAGAATCCATATATTTACGGACTAACTAAATTTTTCTTTATTAATACGTTCATTTGGGTTTTGTAAAAATAATTTCTACAATTTTATATTTTTGGAAAAATTAAAACATGTGTGAAAGTAGCAATATACCTAGAAGGCCATACAATAGAATTTTAGTATAGAAATAAACTTTTAGAAATACAAACTTTTTTTGCTGTCAACTATGATGACATTTTATAGTTTTTGATACTATATCAAAAGTGACAGTTGAAGATCACATGACTTGACATATGAATACGTGAAAGTAGATCCAGTAACTTTAATAACTTTGGGATAATATTCTTCTTGTGAAAGTTGGACTGAATGTTGTCTTACTATCTATAATAAAACTAAAGAATTTTAACTCAAACTTGTACAGTTGGCAGCATATATGCTTGACTCAGCCTTAAACTATGAAAGATCAATAACCTCGAGCGTGAGACGAATCCTAGATAACTTGTTTGTTAAAGCAATGGCACTCTAAACCAAAGGTTTCAAGTGTGATACTCGTGTAGGCCTACATAATATGTATTATATCCTTTATTAACCATATTCAATTTAGCTGTGACTTTAATATTCAGTTATTAAATCTAAGTAGATTGTAAATAAAGACTGACACCTTAGCTTAGTCGTTAGAGTGTCTATCTACTGAGCTTATGGTCCCGAGTTCGACTCGCAGTATGGCCGAAAAATGTATCATTGGTGAAATGTGGGTTTACCCTTTCACAATGATGAATTTACGACCGGGGATTGGATGTTGTGCCTGTCCTAATCTTAAGTTAGATTATAAGGCCTAGCAGGCCGGTAGTGGAAAATAGATAACTTGAATAAAAAACTGACCCAGGCCACAGGCTGGAAAATAATGGATGTAAAGTAACGATTAAAAAAGAGAGTTCTTTTTTCTATCAATTTTTTTTAAATTCTATTTTATCGTACTACATTTCTAAAATTTAAATTTTTTTATCAGCGTGTCTTACTACCCGTTCGGATTATACGTTCATGTGAATATTCATCGGCTTATGAGTGATGGATACACTTAATCAGAAGATCTAGAATGTTATCAAACCCGGCATGTTAAGCTACCTTTAAAAAATTCACATGGGTATGACACACAGACTAAGGGCCAGTTTCATAGTCAGATTTAGTACGCCTCAAGTGCGGTGCTATACTAAATACAAGACGTCACCTACCTGAAATTGAATGGAATGGGCCAGTTTCATATTCGAAACTGGCCCATTCCATTTTGGTCTAGGTAGGTGACGTCCTGTATTTAGTATCGACTCACACTTGAGGCTCACTAAATCTGACTATGAAACTGGCCCTAAACCTCAAACTCGTCTGGTCTTATTTGCAGGTGATGGAGAAGGTTTGAGGTTAGAATCTCGGCTGGGTGCACTGAGGGTGTTTTTTCCCCTTAATAGTTTCCCACTCTACTTCCACGCAAATTCGGGCGCATTTCCTCTAAATGTATACATTTCTTATCCCTAATATATTAAAGTAAGCCTAATTAATATGCATGTTTATAACCCGAACAGGTGGCGTGGTGACGAAATAAAAAACTTTGTGCAATATTATCTTCTTTTTTATCACCGCGTCTTATTTACTACCTGTTCGGTTTACCTGTCTACGTAGACTTACTAACTACGCTAATGGGCTAGGAACGAGGAAGGTTGAGTCAATTTAGAAGAAGTCTACTCTTATTGGTGAGGAGGAAGAGGGAAAACCACTCAACCGGGATTCGAACCCTCGATATCCACGTCATCGGCACCATAGTGAAATATTAATTCCCGTAGAAACACTCGTGTGTCAACTTTGGATTGAAATAAATTGATAACTACAAGTCTAACCCGGTCAGGCAGGGGAGGGGGTGTCTTTACCCCTCCCTGGAGGAAGAGGGAGGGGATGTCACCATCTGACGTGCCCGTAGGGGCCGCCGGCAGCTTTCAGCGCTGATCCCGCCTGGATTGCTCAGCAATTACACCGCTAATTGTTTATCTGTCGTTGGTAATCCTTCACCCTGGTACACAACACGCAGGAGAGACACTCTACCAGTGGCTTGGGGGCGCATCGTCCCACGAGACACGGACGGATGGACGGACGGGAGTTGAGTTATCTGCGCTACACAGGCGGCTCCGCTGGACCGGGCGACTTCTTCATCGCCGTCAACATTAGAGGAGAGAGGGGGACAGTTTTACTCTAGGCGTAAGATATAATAATATTGCGCGTCTGGGCTACATCATTCGTAGCCCAGTTTGTGAAGAGATTAGCCAGTACTGATGCAGCTTAGCGCAGGGAATGCCCGAATGTACTAATCGTACATCCTTTCCTTGAAGGTTATTTCCATGTCCCGATGAGATGGTGATAGTGAGTGAGTATGAGGGTGTGGAACCAGTGGAAACACACAAACCTAACTTAAACTTAATTAACCAAGCCACGGTGGCAGTTGGGGAAATATACCCAAGGTACCAGCCGGGAATCGAACCCGGAAACCTTAGCCTCTTAGGCAGGTGCACTGGCAGCATGGAGCCGGTTGACGTCATAGATGAAACCATCACAGATTTAAGATTTTCTTTATTATTTAGCACCGCGTCTTACTACCTGTTCGGGTTATACGCTTAAGTACTAATTACGCTAATGGATTAGGAATTGGGAAGGTTGAATTTAGATGAAGTTAATCTGCATTTGCGTGGCGGGAGAGTGGAAAACCATTTAGGAAAAACCACCCCAGTTCACCCGACTGATATTCGAACCTCGATCTCCCCGTCCTCGGCAGTCGAGCTCAACACGACTAGCGCGTTAGCCAACTATGCCACCGAGGCGGGTTCAGATTTAAAAGACAGGAAAGACACACACCCGTATTCGCTTGACTTGTCTTATTTCCGGCAGTGTCTTGTCGTGGAGTGTTTCCAGGGTAAGCAAAGTTTGCCATATCTACTTATATTCTGTCAATCACTTGCTCCCTATTTGACCTATCATACACAGGCTCTGCTCTACATACATACAATGGGAATGTATTTCCGTTGATACCTGGTCAATGAGTGTTCCGCTGCGTAATTAAAACAACTAGCTCTGCTTACCATGTGAACACTCCACGCCACGTCGCTGGTTGCCATGGTAAGCCGGACTTTGTTTAAAATGTACTGTACGTACCTACGAATTGTTCACATTACTCGATAGAACACTCATTAACCAGGAATCAATGAAAATACATTTCCATGTGAGGGGTGCGGGGCAGAGCCTTGTCACATGGGGACCGAGTTGAGGAAAACATAACACAGGTGCAATTTTAACAAAGCTCTGCTTAACCTGACAACATTCCATGACAGGCCACTGTCCAGTTCTACTTGTAGGAATTGAAGCCTGACCTTCATGGTTGCACATCCTTCCAACTAAACCTTGCCTTCCCGGGGGTTCCCAGAATGCTATAACATATTAATATATGAGCGATTTTCAATAAATAAGATTACTTATAATTTTATGTGGGAAATTAGAACGTCTGACTTTGAGGCGCAGTACTCAATCCAGACCACCTGACCAGAATTATTTTTATTTTTTAACAATTTAATTTTTCTAGCCTGTCTCTAGAATAAAATACTGGTGCACTCCTAAAAGCGGGTAAGGGTTTGCAGTAAGGGGGGTTTGAGCGCATAAACAAACAAATTTCCCCATGAAAGTATTATAAATAATATATTTGCGTATTCCTCCTGAATGCCTAGGCTTATATTC
This sequence comes from Timema podura, assembly GCA_033556935.1. Taxonomy (NCBI): domain Eukaryota; kingdom Metazoa; phylum Arthropoda; class Insecta; order Phasmatodea; family Timematidae; genus Timema; species Timema podura. Next base: position 21,272,679 of record JAVRXN010000007.1, on the reverse strand, counting down.
TATTGAAGTCTTATAAAATTCAGAACACCTTCAACCCTAGACATATATAGTCTAATATATTAAATTAAATTGCTTCAACAGACATTTATTCTTAAAAGATAATTCCCTGACATTCATTTGGGGGACTTCACAACAAGCCATCATTTATCCCCACCCTCCACCACCTCCACCCAAAATAAATTTTAGGGTACTGCCCTGAATTTCATAGTCTGTTCTGTGAAATAGGGAAATTTTTCTCTTTATGAGAAACCGAATTGAAATCAATAATCAGTGAGTGAAGCGATTCTTAATATTGTGAGGACACAATTATTAACACTCCACAATTAGAATGATAACATTTTACTATATTATTAGTGTTATTCTATAAATAAAAAAGTCTACTGCTGAAGATAAAATTTCTTGACGAACAGGAAAGTAGATCTTCAAACTTTTCTAAATGTTGGATAAAGTCCTTCATATGAAAATTCTAGGATTTTACACTGTATATTTCTCATATACCCTTTACTTCAATTTTTTTTATTGCTGATTCCTGTTGGGAGGTCAATAAATATAGGACTATTTCTAATTTATTTAGAGTTCAAGTTGGATAAATAGCTAGAATTAAAAAAGTTCATTAATATAGAAAACGTTTGAGATAAAAATGAAAAACACATGGTAGGCCAACGACACAAATGCAATCCTATTTATTACAATGTGTAAATTAAAAACCTTTATCAGTAAAATAGCCCTTAGTATGTTTCCTCATAAACACTAACGTTATTTAAATAGTCATATAAAAGAAACACTTCTCAGATAAAAATTTTAAGCAAAATTGCCATGGGCATTTATTAGAAATTAAAATGTTCCAAAAAACCGTCATCAGTAAACTGCCTGGATTTTTTTAAATTTAATGAGTACTTAGTGTTATCTATCATCAAAAACATTCGGCTGTTACCTATTCTAAACAAACACGTTGGAGCAATTTTCGAAATTACAAGTTTTAAAAAACAATCCTTGGATGAATTTCACCCTAAAAACCAAGCATACATTATTGTATTTGTCATTTCAAACATTCCCCATACATTCATTTTCAAAAAAAGTTTATATTTTCAAAAAATCAGTTATCAGTAAACTACCCCTAATTTGATAACTAGGATCAAAATAAAATAACCACACTGAGGTACGACCATCTAACATCTAAATATCAAGTTTTAACAAAATCCACTGAATCATTTCAGCTGTAGCCTTAGGGATAGATAGATAGATATAGAGGACAGAGAGACTTGTAAAATCCACTTTTTTGGGATAGGAATTACATAACACGTCAAGATTCCTCATAACATCGAGGTAAAAAAAAGTTTATGAATACTATACACTCTCTCTCTCTACGAGAAAGTAAAAATACTTTTTAAACTTGGAAGAATTCTGTTTCACCATATTTACGTCACTCACCTATGAGAAGTTCTCCAAGTGAATAGTGTGTTTGGTGTTGTGTGATGCATTTTTATCAGCTTGGTGCATGCAGCAGTTGTGAGGGGTAAGTTGGCATTACTGACAGGTTAGGAGAGTAGGAGGGTGTTGGCATCCCTGAAGCGTGTGTGTCGCCCGATAAAAAGAAACACACTCACACACACTGTCACTTCCGCCTGGATGCGCGCGCAACAGGAAATAGACATGTCACTCTAGTGACGTCCGCCCTCCCCTTTCTCGCATGCATTCCCCCCTTCTTCTATTCGCTTTGCTTGATGGGATGGGTTAGGTTAGGACACATCTCCACTCAATGTTGACAGCCCTCTTTTACTCTATTGAATTAAATAGGTTTCTGTTCTTAGGAAGATAATATCATATTATGTTGAAATAACGAATGGAAATATTCGTGCTGAAGTATCCAGTCGTTTGACAAAATGTTTGACTTTAATTACAAAACCTAAAGCAACTTATAAGATTTTACACTAATATATTTTAGATGATTATTATTATTATTATTATTATTATCACCGCGTCTTACTACCCGTTCGGGTTATACGCACTTACGCTAATGCGCAATGGTAGGGTGATTGTGAGACAAAATGGAGGACCTACAGTTTAACGTGGAATCCGAACCACGGTAGAGGCCTGGCATTCCACACATTCACAAGTTGTGATTAATACACGTCTTGTCAGAGGTGAAGGAAGGGTTTGGCAATCAGATAAATCTACGCCGGGACCGAGGATTGAAACCCGGACCCACAGCACAGAAGTCTGACACCTTACCCCTAGACCGCCAGGTCACCTTATATTTTAGAAAACATTACTTAAGGACCATATAGATTTTTTTATTGCACTAATCGAGTAGGTACGAGGAAGATAGACAATAGGGGCAGATAGACATGTAAGATCCACTTTTTTGGGATAGAAATCACATAATAGGTCAAGATTCCTCATAACATCGAGGTAAAAATACGAATACTATACTCTCTCTGTGAGAGAAAGTAAAAATACTTTGTTAAATTATGTGATTATGCCAATATTTGAGTGTACGCAGAGTGGGAAACCATTTATGAAAAACCACCTTCAATTCACCTAACCGGGAATTGAACCCTGACGTCCTATCACTATCAAACCAGATTAGATTATCTTGACGTTTAGTCTTCCTGCTCATAGGTGTGGGTATTTTAAAATAAAATGTATTGTACGGTATCATAAAAATTACTATATTTTTATTTTCTCATATAAAGAGAAATTATTGTAATCGTGAAAATTTTGATCTTGAAATTATGATGAACCTTTGCGTTTTATATGCCCCCGAACAAAAAAAGAAGTGTATTTTAAAATTTTCTGTTTGTCTCTGGCCACAGACCTGAAACGGTTTGATGGATTTTGTTCAAAATTGATATTTGAATATTAGTATAGAAAAGTTAATCTCGGAATTTTTTAAAATGGGTTTAGGCCGTATAGAAAGTGTTTGACCTCGCAAATAACACTGTATGTCCATACTTGTTTTTTTGATAAACATTCGTTGAACGGTAGTTTGCTAGTGAGTGATTTTAGAAAATTCGAAATATTTCGAAAAGAGCTGTGACGATTTTGTTTAAAATGTATATCTGGGGAGTGTATGACATTAAAAATAAAATTGTATAGGCCTACTTGTATTTTGGGGGAAATATTGTTCAAGGATAATTAACTGATGATAGATTTTCTTTTTTAATTTGAAATATTTTAAAAGGCTCTAACGATTTGGTTCAAAATGATTATCCGGTAGGTTTCAACAATAAATAAAAAAAAATTTGTTTAGATTCACCTAATTAGTGTTTAATAATGATTTTTATTAAATTGCTTTTTATAATATATCTTTAACGATTTTGTTATATATGGGTTTCTGAGTACTATTTTACATTATAAATAAATAATATATTGTAACTAGATTAGTGCCTTCTGTTGGCACTCTGGGGTCGACGCTTGTTATCTGATCGACCTCTCTGTCTCTGGCCTCTCTCTGTCCTTGTTTAGCAGGTAGCCAGTCAGCCTCACTACCGAGGGGCTTACATGAGACAGGAGAGTATCTTAATTGAAGGAAAGTGAAGCACATAGAAGAGTTTGGGTTTTCTTTCATCGAACCCAGTAGAGTAGTCTAGAAATGGAGACTTCCATACTCTTGGCTGTGACTTCTATATTTACTCGTTTGGAGATAGCGCGGCTTTTAGCTCCCAACCAGCGTGTGTCAGCGAGTCTAGTGTTCGTGTAACGCGGGTCATCGCAGTGGGTCGTGCACGGGGACTAATGTCGACCAAAGTAAATTATACAAGTGACATAAAAAATTATTGTTATTATGAACTATGTTAATAATGAACATTTTTGTCACTGCTTAAAATATTTGAATAGTTATAAAAACTTATTATGTGTTTTATAGTTTAATTTGTTTATTTAATTTAGTTCCAGTTTATGTGCTCTCATTCTATTATTTATTTTGTTTATTTTTTATTTAGCACCGCGTCTTACTTCCCGTTCGAGTTATACGCCTAAGTACTAATTACGCTAGTGGATTAGGAATTGGGAAGGTTGAATTTAGAGGAAGTGAACCCGCATTTGCGTGGAGGGGGATTGGAAAACATTTAGGAAACCCACCCAATTCACCCGACTGAGATTCGAACTTCAATATCCCCGTCCTCGGAAGTCTAGCTCAACATGAAACTAGCGCGTTAGCCAACTACGCCACCAAGACGCAATCCTATTATTTAATTTAGTGATTTATTTAGGCCTAGTTGTAGTTATTTAGCACCGCGTCTTACTACCCGTTCGGGTTATACGCCAAAGTCCTAATACATTAATATGTTAGGAATCAGGAAGGTTTTATTTAAGAGGAAGTGTACCCTCATTTGTGTAGAGGGAAAGTGGAAAACCGTTTAAAAAAAACTCATTGCACCCGACGCGTCGAGCCCTGATCTCCCAGTCGTTGGCAGTCTAGTCCAACACAAGAGTAGCGCGTTATACCATGCAGCCACCAAAGCGGGTTTAGTTGTAGTTAATTTAATTCTACCAGTGTATGTATTGTTTTATTTTTCATAATTCAACCCTTGAATATTCCGTGTTCATTTTCAATCTGTTTAATCAGCAACGTACCCCAATATCCTGAAAATAATAACTCGCGGTTTACACGTTCGCACCCCCGTTACAATATGTTTATTTTTCATAACTAAATAAATTGAATAATAGTTAGCTTACACTAAATTTTAGAAAACTCAAAATATTTCACAAATAGGTCTTAATATTCTGTTCAAAATTGGTATCTTGGAATTGGTTTTCATGATAAATAAGAATTAAAATACACCTATAAATCATTTTAAGGTAATTGACCTTTTTTTTTACTGGTGCAAACAATTTTGATTAAAACTTTATATTTGAAGAGCGTTTATTTTTATCAACAAGACGATAGGGTCTATGATTGATACAAAAAAAAAATTGTTAAGTAGAATTTTTGGACTTATGTTATTCCATTTTTTTATTATATATAACTAAGAAAATAAAGGAAGGATTAATTATATACCTAAGGACTAAAAGAACACCAATTGTAGATAAGGTTTTACCTTGCAATCAAATAAATATCTGGACGCGTTGTAGTTTTAAGTGTGCTGCCCTAGGTTAAGTTATTGTTTTATATATTCTTTTTAAAAGAAGCACGTTAAATATTTATTAATTACAAATAATAAAATAGTATTAATATTAACCATGCAGAGCATCGAAATAGGTTTATTATCTTCTTTACTGCAACATCTAAAGATTGACATGTTTGGTGTTTGGGGGGCGGGGGAGGGAGGAGGGTCTACTTTATTTCTTATAATGAGAACAGAGATGAATCAAACATGCTCTACTGTATATGGTTCGAGCTGAGTTGGCCGCTATTTATGTGACGCAGGCCCTTAGCTACCTTATTTTAAAGAAAAGAGATGAGAGGAGAAATAAAAGGTGCACTTGTATTTTTTTTAATTATCTCATGGAATCATGTAAAAAGCTCGATGTGTTTTAAAAAAACTCAATGCACTCAGAGCCCCGGTCTTCTGGGCTGTTGCCAATGCTAACGCCAGGATATCTCCATTTAATTACTCAAATGAGGTAGAGTTATAGAAGCTCATAGATGAAATGTACCCGTATTTGTGTGGAAAATAGTTGAAAAACTTCTAAGGGAAAACTCCCTGAGTAAGTAGGCCTTTATGTGACCGGAAAATAATTTATTGTTATATGAATGTGTTAACTTGTGTTGCGATTAGTAGTGCATTGACAAAGTTGGGCATCTGCTCTTTACTTAGCACTAAGTCAGGCATTACTTATTTACTCGGGATCAAGGCAGGCATTGCCCCTTTTTCGGGATCAATGCAGGCATTACTTCTTTACTCGGGATCAAGGTTGGCATTCCCTCTTTACTCGGGATCAAGGAAGGTATTGCCTTTGTACTTAGCACCAAGTAAGGCATTCCCTGATTACTCGGGATCAAGGCAGACATTCCCTCTTTACTTGGCACCAATTATTACCAAGTATTACCTCTTTAATTGGCATCAATTCAGGCATCCCCTCTTTACTTGGGTCCAAGACGAGCATTCCCTCTTTACTTAAGACCTAGGCAAGCATTCCCTCTTTACTTAAGACCGAGGCAGGCATTCCCTCTTTACTTGGGTCCAAGACAAGCATTCCATCTTTACTTAAGACCGAGGCAGGCATTCCCTCTTTACTTGGGTCCAAGACAAGCATTCCATCTTTACTTAAGACCGAGGCAGGCATTCCCTCTTACTTGGGTCCAAGACAAGCATTCCCTCTTTACTTAAGATCGAGGCAGGCATTCCCTCTTTACTTGGGTCCAAGACAAGCATTCCATCTTTACTTAAGACCGAGGCAGGCATTCCCTCTTTACTTAAGACCTAGGCAAGCATTCCCTCTTTACTTAAGACCGAGGCAGGCATTCCCTCTTTACTTGGGTCCAAGACAAGCATTCCATCTTTACTTAAGACCGAGGCAGGCATTCCCTCTTTACTTGGGTCCAAGACAAGCATTCCCTCTTTACTTAAGACCGAGGCAGGCATTCCCTCTTTACTTGGGTCCAAGACAAGCATTCCCTCTTTACTTAAGACCGAGGCAGGCATTCCCTCTTTACTTGGGTCCAAGACAAGCATTCCCTCTTTACTTAAGACCGAGGCAGGCATTGCCTCTTTATTGAAAATAAGGCAGGAGGAGTCAAGGTTTCTTGTTCCGGCGTCGGTACTCTCACTGCTCGTATTGCAGTTGATAATCCGCGCATTGTTCCAGGCTCATAGTTAGAACCTTCCCCCCCTTACAACAAACCCCTACATACCTTACCCTCTTAATCTAAATAGCAGTGTGCGGCCACTTGAGTTACAATCTGGGAGGATTTACACTAGAATAGAAGTAGCCCCTGATTCTCATGGAGGATATACAATGAAGGAGATGCAACCACTAACTTTAATGAAAGATATATTACAACAATGAAGAAGCAACCCTTGATTATCATTGAGGATATACAACGAAGGAGATGCAACCACTAACTTTAATGAAAGATATATTACAACAATGAAGAAGCAACCCTTGATTATCATGGAGGATATTCAACGAAGAAGAAGTGACCCTTAATTATCATAGATAATTTTCACCAAAGAAGAAGCAGCCATTACTTATCATAGAGAATATTCAACGGAGAATAAGCAACCCTTAATTATCATAGATAGTTTTCAACGAAGAAGAATCAGCCGTTATTTATCTTAGAGTATATTCAACGGGAAAAAGTAACCCTTGATTATCATGAAGGATATACAATGAAAAAATAAATAATCTTTGAATATCATGGAGTATATACATTGAAGAAGTACCAACAGAAGTGTACGCGATAGAATGAATTAAAACACATGTAAAGTACTGAATTTATGTGCTAATATTAAAACATTTATGTTTATGAAACTCCTATCTCGACATTACATAGTCCAGCATGTTTTATGATACATTTTTTAAATGTTTGAAATTTTTCGCATCAAACTTACTCTATTTCCAGTTGGTTTTGTTCTATAGAATTTAAAAAAATGTTTGGTGCACCGCACAGACTTTCTCACTCCTTTTCCTAAAAATTTAGATATTTACTCAAAATTCACAAGATATATGAAACAAAATAATGGACAGTATTGCAGAAAGACTCCACCAAAGAGGATAAGTAAAATAATATAAACTGTTACAGAAACATATTGAGAAAAAAATTACACCAAAAATCATAACAATCAATTTCCTAGACCTATATTTAAAAAAAAATATATATATATATATATATTTCAATATCTCAGAAACTATTGGTTTTATAAAAATAAATTTCAAATAAGAGATATTTGATTCTAATAGTAAGACCTACTACAAATTTTCAACGCAAAATTATTACGTATCTCAAATAATTGCGAAGATATGATAAAAATTGGAAATTTTCGCTTATAAAAAGTACCCTCAAAATAAAAATTAAGAGTGACCATTTTATTTGTAATGTCATTTTACGCAAAATGTCGCAGTACAGAGGTAAAATAAATAATAACACATATTGTCCGATTTTAGGCAAAATTGCGTTTTAACAAAGTCCTAAAAAACGTAATTATTAATTTAAGTTAGTTGAAAAAATGACACCTGGACACGGGAATTGAACATGAGACCTTTGGCATAGAGGGTCAATGCTCTACCAATGAGCTATCAAGAGTCATTCTTCACTCTTAGTTTAAGGCTGAGTCTGTGATGGACGTGTGTATATCGTCAGCCACATATGAGAGACCAATAGCTATCAGTTACCACAACTATCCGCGATTCTGGAGGTCTGTTACAATGACAAGTACACAATACAAGATTGTAATTAAAGTTAAATTTTAATGAATATCAACACACATCTTGAAAATCACTGTAATTACGGCACTGTCCGTATGTAGATCACCATATTTCCTGGATAGCTCAGTGGTAGAGTATTGGCGCGCTAAGTCAAAGGTCTCGGGCTCGATTCTCGTGTCCAGGTGTCATTTTGAAAATAATTTAAATCAATTTAATTGTGGTCTCCTTCATACGGACATTTCCGTAACTACAATTATTTTCAACCTTTGTGTTGATATTCACCAAAACACATTAAAATAATAAATTTAGAATGGTTTTAGTAGTTTTTTTTGTCAGTAAACTGAACCCTCCACTCGTTAATCTCAGTTTTCTAGACCAGAGCCACTACTTCTTTATTCAAGTAGCTCCTCGTCGTCCTCACGAATCTGAATCGGCACCGTTTCAGACCCACTGCTTTACAGACAAATTTTGAAACCGCTGGGGATTGAACCTGGGACTTTTAGATCTGTAGTCATAAACTCTAACCATTAGACTACTCCCACCCCAATTTAAGACCCTTGACCCTGTCGGGTGCAAGTCTAAAACCTATTTTGTGAGATGGTGGGTGGGAGTGTGAAATGTGTGGCGTGGCTCCACAACCAACCTAAGTATCCTTCCGCGCCAACAAGAACAGATGAATCACGGAAACAGTAAATGGTGCTAGCTACTGGACAGGTCTTGCGGAAAAATCATACGTTTGGTTCAGTTTTCTCGAGAACGAGTGAAATTTTAATGTTAATATTTTCAACACCCCTTCTAAGATAATGTATCGATGTTTATTAACTGTCACATTTTTTTATGAAGCTGGTAGTTTTATATTGAAAAATGTCAATTTTATCGATATTTGATCACTGTTAAAATAATAGAGGAGGTGTGTATAAAAAATGTATCACATAATCAACATGAACATCTTGAACAAACCATTTCTGAAAAGAAAATTGCAAAACAATAAAAATTCTTGAAGAAAACCGTTTGTTCCCATGGCTCTGCATTTCCACGTCAAAATAAAAGGGCCAATCGCCCTAAATATATATTTATTTTTTGCACTAGGTTTAAAAAGGCCTCCCTTACTTCACACTTCTGCCCACCGTTCCACTCCTATCTGTTTCCTCCCAGATTTTGACCCAACAACGCGCCCTCGAAGGAAACATGACCCCTCTAGCTCTCGCAGAGACTAAAGGAGGTAATCTCCAGTCCACCCCACCATTGTCCTGGACCAGTTTTAAAATAAACAACCGGGGAAATAGAGGGCAGCACGCGTAATGCTGGTGTGATGTTATTCTAAGAGTCTCCTCCCCCCCCCTCCCTCTCATCCCAGGGACACTTTACTCGCAAGAGGGGTAGTTTAACCAGCAATTATGTAGCGGCACGATCTGCTGCTTGAAGAACACTTGATTGAAATTATAGCTGTGACGTCACGTGGGAAAAATAATAGTTTGTTTAGCTAGTTATTTCCTGTGAGGATTTAAATTGATTCTAAAAGCGCTCCCTGTTTAAGCCTGGAAGGAGTGATTTGGTAAAAATTTTAATTTACGTACGGTATATCAAATATATGTAATGGGAGATTTAATATAGCCTACAAAATAAACATATTTTTTAAATAATATATAATGATTTTGAATAGATATATATGTATATATTTAAATGTGTATATATTATATTTAGCCTATATATGTAACTTAAGCTTTACATTCCTTTAAATATATATATTATTTAAAACAATATCAATAAATTATAAATTTATTTAAAAGAAAATCTTTAAGTTTAAAATGCATTATTTATTGACTTTGAAAGGGGAAGATGTGTGCAAAATCAGTTTTGTTAGGACAAGATTATAGTTATAAAAAAGGACACTATTGTCATCCTTGTGGTCTGAAAATGAAATGGCTCGATACTTCGACAATATTGAGTGCTTCTGCCTACTTTTAAGAGGTCGCTTATAGTACTGATTATTAATTAGAAAGTGAAAACTTAGTATAAAAATATTATATTGATTCTATTTATTTAGAAACTTTGTGTCTGGTATTTGAAGACTCAAACGATTTATTAAATCAATTAATATCTTGACAAGCGTCGCTCTTCCACCCAACTAATTTTGTAGCCAATCTGACAAATTGAATTCCCACTGGAAAGGTGAAAACAAAAAGTGGTTGGATTTTTTTTTTATCAATTCAATTTATTCATAAAACCTTATTGGGAACTCCCCACGAGTGTTTGCGTTTCCCCCCTTCCCCCACTATCCATTCCCCCTACCCCCATACTTTTTAAATGTACTGAAATATTGAAGTGGATTTTTCTCAAAACCTTTAACATTAAGCAAAAAAAAAAAAAAGATTTCAAAAGTCCTGTTGCGTTACATTTATTTTTTTCTTTTTTTTTTTATTCAAAAGGTTTAAAATTAAAATATGGTTTCGTAGTAAAGTGTTATTCTTTTATTTTCTCTTTGTCGATATGTACGAATCACGTGGCGTAGGACAAAGGTTTAGAAGTTTTATAATTTGATGTTGAGTGCTTTTTTTTTTTTTTTTTTTAATGTTCAATAGCTACCCCTGATACACTCATCCTACAAGACTTGGATCAATCAATTCCCACCCACAGCCCCAACCCCACAAACCCTTCCTACCGTCCCCCCTCCCACCCCCTCCCCCCCAAATACTTCTCTCAAGTATTTCACAGTTCTTTGCTCTTGATTTCTTTCTATCATTCCTTACCAAACAATAAATTGTCAGAGCAATAATCAACAAACTTCATTCTCTCTCTCTCTTTCTCTATTTATCTGTTTGTGAACATTTTGAAGAACAGCACTCTTTGCTTGGAGTGGTAAAAATACTTGATATAGTATTGTCATATTTTCTAAAGGAATTTTTTCTATTTTTTATAACAAAAATCTGTTTTGACCCAAAATAAATAAAATATCACTTCATTAGATAAGAAAAGTTAAATTTTCAACACATAATAATCTCAACAACTTTTCTTGAATATGTGTGTCCTGAGCATTGAGCATAATTTCTCAAATTTTAACATAATTTTTTTTAGTACCGTGTCTTGCTGCCTGTTCAGGTTATACACGTATGTACTAATTACGCTAGTTAGTTAGGGATGAGGAAGGTTGAATTTTAAAGACGTGTACCCAAATTTGCGTGGAAGGATGGTGGAAAATCATTTTGGAAAACCACACTCATAATACCCAACCAGGATTAGAACCACAATATCCTTATCATCGATAGTCTAGTCCACCACGAGAGTAGCGCCTTAGACCATGCGGCCACTGAAGTGGGTCTTAGCCTAGTTATTGATCCTTGTTTTATTATTAGACCTATATGTATTAAACCACTACTGGGTCATCAGGGGCTGTGGTATCATTGATAGTTCATAGCAGCAGATGATTTTCACACGTCCATCACAGACACAGCCTTAAACTATGGATAAAGTATTACCCTTAGCACGGAACAAATCCTGAATAGGTCAGGGTTAGAGCATTGACGCTATAAACCAAGGGTCCCGGATTAGATTCTGGTGTCCGGATGTCATCTTTCAAATTTACAAATACGTACTTGTTTTTTTCCTAATAGTTTCGAAACTTCAAAATTGCCATCCCAATAAGAAATACCACTTTGTTATTATGTTCCTTCGAGTTGGCAGTGCCCTGTTAGACCTCGAGGCCACCGAAACGGGTCACATCATTTATTAAACGGAATAAGAACTTAAATACAATTGTAATCTTTTATTTTCCTTCCGCTATTGTGATCACATGAATTTACAGTTTTCAAATAACAGGCTTCCTATGAAAAACAGACTGTATTGATCCCCTTTGCTGTTAAAAATCACAGCGTCAGATCACATAATTAAACGCAAAATTATAATTATAAAAGTAGGTTTAGCTTACTTTTATAACTGTCATATACAGTCCTTCATAGAGTTTTCCTACTATAGAAGTATTTTGACAGGAAGAATCTTTAAAAATAATACTAACTTTTTGCGGTCAACAATTATAATATTTTACTACCGGTATATTACACAGAAAAAACAGTTTTGTACAGGCTACCAAAAAATAATGGGGACTACAAAATGATTTTGTTATGATCAAACTAATTTTGTAGTCAACATTAAATTTAATTAATTGAAAGGAACGCCTAAGATTAATAATCTTAAGCGTTCCTTTCAATTAATTAATATCATAACTCTCCTTACTAAATCACCATGAATTTGATTAACATTAAATTTGTTTTAACCTGTACAAAACTGTTGTTTTTTTCGTTTATTATTGTTATTTTTTAGGTATTGATGATTTCTATCAATAGTGACATCTGCATATCACATGACTTGGCGTATGAATATGTGAAAGTAGATCGATTAGCTTTTCCAGATGCCATATTAGGTTCTTACTGCAAAAATACTACTGCATACTACACTTCTAAAAAACTAAAGTTTAAATAGAAGTCTCGCAGACCCTTCAATCGTCATGTTATTCTTGAACACCACATCTCGAATAAAATCTTCAAAAATCAAAATCCGCTTCCCCCCCCCCCTCTTAGCCCTTCGGTAATCACTCACGTGACCAGGTTGCTGTTTTAAAAACCCGCCACTCCTCCCCTCTTCCCCAGTATTAAATTGAAACAGTTGAAAAGTGCTAGCAGTTTCTCTCTTGGTCACACTCCTAGACGCACTTCACAAACCTACCGCCGCGTGTATGTGTGGATTAGAGCGTCTTTCTCGCGACACGTGGACTCACACATGGTCCACATGTCACCGTGTGAAGATTAACATACACTGATTTCGGTAAGGAAACCATCCTGGAAGGCCTTATTTTCCACACGATTCCTACTATATTAATTTGCAATTAATTAATTTTCAATTAATTTAATTGATTAAAATTCTTATAAATTAATATTAATTTTTTAATGTAAATACATTAGACAATACTCCTAAATTTAATTCAGTAATTCTGAAATAAGCTTCTGAAATAATTGCACGTACATTTAAGTTAATTTAATTGATTAAAATTCTTATAAATTAATTTAAAAGTTTTAAAATGTAAACATTAGAGAGTAATCCTAAATTTAATTCAGTATTTCTAAAATAGGCTTACGTACATTTAATTAATTAATTTAGAATTAACACTTTAGTTGAAAAATGAATATACACTAGCTAAATAAAAGAAAAACTACATAATACAATTTTTCACTTTTTGAAGATGTCACCCGCCTCGGTGGCGTAGTTAGTTAAAGCGCTAATGTCGTGTTGAGCTATACTGCCGAAGACGGTAAGATCGGGGTTCAAATCTCGGTTGGGTAAACTGGGGGGTGGTTTTCCCTAAACGATTCTCCACCCTCCCTCCATGCAAATGCGGGTTCACTTCCTCTAAATTCAACCTTACCTATTCCTAACCCATTAGTGCAATTAATACTTAAGCGTATAACTCGAACGGGTAGTAAGACGCGGTGCTAAATAATAATAATAATAACAATAACAACAATAATAATAATAATAATAATAATAATAATAATAATAATGTCTAATGTCTTTCAGGTGAGTTTCACTGGACGTCAGGCAAACCTCAGCACGTTGTTCATCACTTTCCTCAGCGTAGTCTAAATGTTTCCGCCCCACCCTGTATTATGTTAAGTTAAAAGGCCTTCCTGAACGGGCTTTTTACCAAAATCAGAGTATACAGTACACCACAATTTATAGCTCGAGTACCTCGTTGTTTCAAACGAGCGGTTAGCACGCCTTTATTTGAAATAAAAGGGAATACTGTTGGTACTGACCTGCCACAATTAGGATTATATATGTATAATCCTTATTTTATACATAAACTGGTGGTAGAAAGCTTACCTTGAAGGGCTACACTATGCTGAAGTCTATATACTCTAATCGGTCAGGATAAACAGAGTGTACCTATGAAAAAAATAAGCTGACAATAGTTATGCATGATGTTAAAAAAGTGTAAGAATATGGTTGCGGTCTCGCAACACCCTGTAGGTACCAGTTATTTAAACCTGTGCGAGTGAGAGAGTGAATACGTGTGTGCGTATGTGTTCTTGTCATAAATTTTCTCGTCTCAAGGTTGCATAACATTGCTCCGGTGGTAAGGTTCATTTGGGGACGACATAACCGCTGGTTTATTACCTTGTGACGTGACAATGTAGCGTGGTACGTCAAGTACCAGCTACAACCAGGGCTGTGCTGATAGGGTTAATGGGGGTGATGTTTGGGGGAGGGGGTTCAAACCCTTTTTAAATTATTATTTATATTTGTATTCCTCCTAAATGCATAATTTGGTAGATTATTTGTGTCTTACACAATTAATTATACTACTATAAAGCCACATGACTCACTCACTCACTCACTCACTCACATCAATGTTTACCCACTCCCGGATGAGCTAGAAACTTGAAATTTGGCAAACTTATAGCATCTGGCCTGTAACCGGCGGGAAAATTCCAAAAAGTTTAAAAAAAAAATTCAACCCCTGAAAAAAAATTCAAAATGGCGGAGCAACTTTAAAGTCGGTGCGGACCTTTCTTTGTAGGTCTCTTGTGGCTAAACGGTAAGAACTATCAAAAAACGGATTTCACCAGCAACTACGGATTTGGCGAGAGAGAGCTAGATTATTTGATTTTAGGTAAATTTTGCACCTTTTCCACACATTTTTTAATTTTCTAACACACTTATGGGACAGCAAGAATCATAAAATTTAGCAGGCATATTGGCATATCCCAATTGCCATAAACGTGCCAAATTAGATTACTGGCAAAGCGAGTAATGAATATATGTATATATGTTTGATGATTTAACTTGTATTTTCTGAACTGACTGATATCAGCACACGCTTCATAAACTAACTTAAATCTAGAACAGACACAACATCCAACCCCCGGCCGTTAATTCATCACTGTGAAAAGGGAAACAAACTTTTAACCAATTATACACATTTTTCGGTCTTACCGTGAATCGAACCCGGGACCCTTATGCTGATAGACACGCTAGCGATTGAGTCAAGGCGTCGGACTTCAAATTAATAATATCTACAACTACAATTAGGATTTTTTATAAAACTAATATTTATTCGTGGGTGAAATATTTATTGTCATATTATCATCGAGGGAATTTCCCTCCCTTTCCTCCAACGTATGAATAAGGTCACTGCCTACAACTCACACAAAGTCCAAGGATTGTCTCCTATTTTTATATTTTTACAAGCACAATTCGCTTAACTATAGTGTAATTCTGATAGTAAGCACCGCAGCTGACGGTTACAAAAACTACCTACTCTAATCTGTTCATCTGTCTAGTCATGTGATAATAAAATATCACCGATACTGTAATATATTAAACTTCTATCAATGTTGACCGAAAAAAATGTGTTTTATATTTCCTAAAATGTCTTTCCTTCCAGAATCGTACTATATACATGCGCGTAGGACGTTTGCCGCAACCTGGGATTATTCCTAATTAGGCTGACCATAATTACTTGAGACAAAAACGGGACGGGGCTGGGAGAAGGGGTCAAGGTTGGGGGGGGTAGTACGTGGGAAAAGTCAAGTTTAAAAAATGAGCTTGCTATACAAAAGAAATTAATTAAAAATTTGTTTTTATAACATAACATGGTTTACAATCAATCTTCACAAAACCCACACCAAAACTTTTAGGTGGATGTAGGTGGGGACTGCATTTCATCCTGCTCATACCATGAATATTTTTCGGATGAATCTACTTTGCGTGACAAATGTTGGTCTTTCAATACCTTGTCATAAAACTTATAACACCCCATGCTACAATTTTGTCCTACAATTAGCATGGCTCTCATTGATTCGACACTAAATTTAAATATCTCCTTAGACCCTATGCTATTCATAATGGAAGGTATTCTCTCCACGGATGCTGTACTTCCTGGCAAACAAAGAATAAACTCTCCTACATTAAAACATTCCTAAAATTATAAACTTTTTTCACTCATTTCAGAAAATATTTGCACCCATCTATCAGATACAGAAATATTTGATTTATTTTATGAATCCAACCTCTTCACAAATATAGCTTTATGATTGACAAAAAAAGGGTCAAAAACGGTATTTTTACTAAAACGACGGGACAGCCGGAACATTGCGAAAAAACGAGACGTATGGTCACCCTAATACTAGCTGAAATAGTATCATTATTATTATTATTATTATTATTATTATTATTAGTAGTAGTAGTAGTAAGTAGTAGTAGTAGTAGTAGTAGTAGTAGTAGTAGTAGTACTGCGTCTTACTACCCGTTCGGGTTATACGCACTTATGCTAATGTGTAATGGTAGGGTGATTGTGAGATGAAATGGAAGACCTACAGTTTAACGTAGAATCCGAACCACGGTGGAGGCCTGGCAATCCACACATTCACAAGTTGTGATTAATACACGTCTTGTCAGAGGTGACGGAAGGGTTTGTCAATCAGATAAATCTGTACCGGGACCGAGGATTGAACCCCGGACCCCTAGCAAAGAAGTCTGACACCTTACCCCTAGACCACCAGGTCACCTCCTAGCTGAAATACACGTCTTGTTTGGACCTGGTTGCTCATAGAACGTTTGGTGCAGTCGTGAAAACAACTTCAATAGTTAGGTTATGGTAGGTTAGATCTGCAAAAATTGAAGGAGTTCTCTTGATATTTAAATTAGGTTGGATTATATTAGTTTAGGTTAAAGCTACATAAATGAAATGACTTCTGTTTGGCCGAATGCCCTGTGTAGATTGGACCAAACGAGCGAGTCGCTTTCCGGAGGGATAACGTCAAACGTGTGGCAACCACATATATTCTAGTGATATTCTTCTCAGTACCCTTTAAGGCTAGTCAAAGCTTGATTTAAAATAATATTCCCCACCACGCCTTATTACTTGTCCGAGATATTCACATTTAAACTACGATAATGAAGTAGGGATGAAGAAAGTAAATTTTATATTAAATGTACCAGTAAATCACGAAGTAAATAATTCTCAGCTAACCTGATCTGGATTCAAACCCCCTCCGACCTATAAGATTGGTATAAGACGATATAAGCCTGGAATTTAGTTCTCGTGCCCACCGATGTGAATTTAACTGAATTAAGTACATTAGAAAGATAAATTGTCAGAAAAATGAGATGGAATTTGTATGGAGAGAATCTGGGAAAACTACAGTGAAATTTAAACATAAAGATAAAACAATAGAAAAGTGTACCAATTCCTGAACTGCTGGGTCATAGTTGTTGTCGATAAAATATTTTAGTTAAAAACACTTATAAAAGGGCTGCGTGTGCATTAACGTCCTCAGGTGATAATACGTTAATATTTCACTGATTTGACCTAAGAATTTGTATCAAGCCACATATCCATAAAACTTTATGTATTTAAACATGTTATTTATGTATTGTAATGAACATATGTTTGTTAGCCATTAGTGCCTGGTATGTGGTAATGCCCTAAGTGAACTCCGAACTGTCAGTAATATCCCATATGATATTTTACCCACTTGTAGACAAACATTTCTCCTATATTCTCTCCTTCAGAGATTCTAACCAAACTTTTAGTTGTTGATGGACAATATCTGCAGCACAAATCTTCAACAACACCATCCAAGGCAACGTTCATTATAGTTTCCTACACAACAACTATAATCAATAATAACTTTAATGCTAGACCGAACACTATTCTCAAAAAATAAATTTATAAAGAATAAAATTTTAATGATTCAGACCTATTGCTTGGAAAATTAAATATGTATCACTAAATAAATAATTAGATATTGTGATATATTTATATTTATGGATTAAAAAAGCTCAAAACTAATAATTTGGCTTTATTTTCCCCCTCTTTAGTTTGATATCAAATGAGTAGACCAATAAAAAATTAATGAATTAATTAGTAGCTTTGATAAATATAAAATACTAGCTAAGAAGCACACCCTACAGTAATCAGTAAAATAAACTAGGGTGAAATTAAAACTTAAGGAAACTCTATAGACTATTAATTTTATAATTTTAATATTGATATAATACTAATATTTTCAAGCCATTCAAAACAATAATAAATTTAACTATTCTATAAGCTACTTTAATTTTTTGACCGAATATATTATAATATTTGAAAATGTTATATTTCCAACGTTTCATCTATATTCATTAACTGAGAATTTGAGCCGATTATTATGAATACACATAACGCATGATCTACATATAGTTAAAAAAAAGCTTTTGTAATTAAACTACATAGCTAAAATGTACCCATAAAACTAAGAGATGTGTTAACATGATCAGCTGATCAACCAGAAACATATGTCGCAGGATGGTATCTGGCGCGATTAAAGATTCAACATACACGCATCTCATACTAACTTTTTTTTTCTCTTCATAAAATATTAATTTTCGACCCTTTTTCCACCAGTAATTTTAGGAATGGAATGAAAGACAGACGGGCTCGAGAGAAAAAAAACACAAAAAAAACAAAACTGTGGACAACATTTTATAAGGCGTCGCTCAAAAGGGCTTAACCGTACGTCGAGATAACCCGTACCGTCCGCGACCATTTAGAGATACGGGAGGGGAGTATGTGATGTTTGGATATAGGAGAACAACATGTAAGTAGGATTACAGGTGGTTACTTAATAACAGCACGGGAGCAGCTATGTAATATATGACGGGGATAACTGAAAAAAATATAAAATATATTAAACTACCTCACACCAGATCTATTTTTTTTTCAATAAAAAGTTGTCTAACACAAGACTACCAATACGTATTATTTATATCGACGTTTCTTATCTGTATATAAGTTATGTTGAGTATAAATATCCCATATTAATGTCTCAATATTGGGGAAAAGAGTTATGGCCTCTGTATGTCCTATCAGTAAACTCCGTGTTAAACAAATAAGTCGCAGAGTGTTTTCGAGGGATAAAATCGCCTCCGAATTATTTTCATCTCGTCAAGAACCGTTTCAAGTTATAACATTATGGAGGCTCGGTCGTGAAAAGCATGTCTATACTTTAATTGAGGTGCCGCACACTTTTATCCAAAATTACAAAACGTATTTTTTTTAATTTATCAAGCATTTATTGCCTAAGTTTATTATAATTTTAACTATTATGTCTAGTTTTTATATATATATATATATACATATTTTTTTAAACTTATTAAAAATAAACATTTTAACAGATATTGGTATATATTGTTTATTTAAAGTCCGATTAAAATAATTGCACTAAAATAAATTAAACATGTATAGGCATAAGTTTATTATTTTCGCTTGTATAAGTTCTAAGAAAAATGTTTGTCGATGTTGAATATAGCAAAGTACAAACTCGAAATTGACCTTTATCTATATAAATATAATGATTTTAAAATATTTTATGTAGTTTTTGGCCGTTAAACCACTTGATGAACAAGCTAAATTCAAAGTTATATTAGTCCAACTATTTAAAATGACTCGCAACAATGAAGGTTTGGATATTGGTTCTCCTAACAGATGAAAATATATAACATTTAAAGTATAATGAGAAAAAAAAAGAAGCTAAAACTTGCATTGGCCCCTTTAGCACCAAGCCATAGTTTTAAACTAGTATTTTACTTTCTCATTTAAAGAAAGTATTGTAATCGTGAAAACATTTCAACCTCGAGATTATGATCTATGATTTATCTTCCCCATTCTGAATGTCTGTCTGTATTCAGGGTTACAGCCGAAACTGTCTGATCAATTTTGTTCAAACTTGTTAATAAGATGTTATATGGTCACGCCTCTGGCCATTTAAAAAAAATTGATTCCATCCCTAAATTTAATGGTAGTTTACTACTTATTGCAGTCTAACAGTTCCGCCACTTTGTCCATTGTTGATGATTTTTATTCCTTTAGTCAATCTAATAATAAAATTGTACGCTATTTTCCTAGATATAACGGAAGCCAAAGATTAGCTCTCATTAGCATCGTGCAACTTGTCAGCTAAACGCTATTTTATTCACCCAGACATAACATTAAAAATTTATCAAAATTAATTCTAAATTTGTAGGCACAGCCTTAAGGTGGAATGGAAAGAAACGCGAGTAAAGGCACATTTTTTTTGACAGAAAAACTATTTTTAGCCAAAGTAAATCCAATATTGCCTTTGTAGATACGTTTGGTTTAATTTTCTACACATAGCAATATCAACAGTTTTTGAATGGATGCCACAAGTATCGCGTAGTTTGACAAGGACTTGTTCACTTAATTTCAAAGGTTTGTGATCATATGCCGCAGCCTATTTAAGAACAGAAGCATTTTTTTTTTTATTTTGGTCAAAAAAAATTTTTACCATAAAAACTCTGAAAATATGGACTTAAAATTCGCGTTATTTTCCATTCCATCCTAATAATAACAGAGCTTTCACTAACAGTCCTGGAGAAGGAAGCTTGCGATAGTGTTGCCCTCTAGATGAAAACCACTGAACTGAGTGTAACCAAATGGCCAGCAACAGAAATTTTAAATGCTCGGCCTGGAAATAATTTATTTTGCGGAAATGGTAAAAAAAGACACGTAATTTTTAAAATCGCATAAGTTGTTTGAAAAATAACAATTTTTTGGATACAATTTTTTTGTATTATTTTTATATTATTAAACCCTTAGCGTAAATCTCATAATTTTAATTTATGGCTGGCAACAATATTATCAATATTGTTTATTTCTATAACACAGTAGAAAAGAAAGGAAAAAAACACACTAGATAATTGGTATTATGGTTAATGAAATATCCTTTCTACAGATTAGCCTGTATTTTCAATATGGACAATTATTCATCTTCATAGCTACACCAGATATCATCACTGAGGAAACTGCAGGCCGTATGGAGAAAAGCTTTATCTTCACTCTTTCTCTGTTAACTGTTGCCAAATCTCCTCGCTTTTAGTTATGTTGGAGGGTGGTGTCTTGGGGGGTGAGAATGAGCTACTGGCAACATCGACAAACCAGAGTTGTCAAATTTGTCTTGTAGATTGACCACACGAAAACTATCTAATGACAACGCTGTTCCCCAGTTGTAGCCAAGCCGTTACCTCAGAGATGATATCCAGTGTATTAACTGTTCTAGAATAATCTTGTACTGTTCCATAAGTACTGCTTAGTGGTGCGTATGGCGTTACGTAAGTATATAATTGGCACTAAATTAGAAACCATTGACTTGTGATATTAAATGTTCCAATCATTATGTAAACTTTGAAATATTGTGTAGCATAACTGTGAGTAAGTAGAGACAAATATTAATGAAGTTAAATGTGTTTTTGTTAATTATTATTATCACTATAGCTAGAACTGTAGCTACCAGATATAGCACTATTGCTATATCCCCAATAGAAACTAAATATGATATGCTAATAAGAGGAAACATTTGAAGACAACTGACAACTTGATGACACCAGCATTCATGAGCAGGTGGGCAGAGCCGTTAATTTTGTATTATCTGGTTTGCGAGTGATGGGGAGGTTGGGTTTCAAATCCCGGTTGGATGCGCTGAGGGAAGCTTTTCTTAATTGGTTTTCAAATTCTCCTGCGCGAAAAGTCTGTATACTTCCTCTAATTTTCACCTTATTCATTCCGATCCTATTAGGGTAAATGTGCGGACTTTCCAGACGGGTAATAAGACCGTGCGTGTATTTTCAACCAAAGTATTATTCAAGATATGTTTATTTAAGGTTTACGACCAAACTTCATTACAATTTGGGCTAAAGACGTCACACACTTCATTACGGTAGAGAGGGAAAATGAGAAAAATAAGTACTGAACCGAGAGAAGAAAAAAAAAAAGTAATCAAAATGTAACCACCTTAAAAGCAGCTTTGGAAGAAACAGTTTTATTCTGTTCCTCAGTGCGTTCCACTCTAGCGTAACTGTTCCTTTTTTATTAGCGCTATTTTCTTCTGTTCCCTTTGTCTTCCTTCCCCACTTTCTGTGTTCTCCAGTAGAGAGAGGAGAGTAATATAGATAGATATATTTACTTCTTTTTTTTTTCCTTCTCGCAGAGAGTCTGGCTGGAGCTGGCTCTCGTTTCGGCGTTGTTTTATTCTGCGCGGTATCCCCAGTAATTCCGGGGGATTAGGCCCCCCCCCCCCTATACTCACCCCTTTTCCTACCCCCTATGAGGCACGCAGCACTGAGGAAAAGGACGCCCAAGATTCATGGAGCAAGAATAGTAAAGATATTTTTATTAGCTCATCTCAAAGATACGGATTTAGGGTTTAGTTTTGGATTAAGGCGACCAGAGATTAAGTGTGTTGAATATATATTACAAAGCAAAGGGCTCCTTTTTTATAGATGAGTTTCGTTTTCACATTTAATTAGATTTTTTTTAAATTCAATAATTATTTTTAAAATTGGCAACGTACCCAAAGTATAAAACTTGTAATAAAACCACGCTTCATCTTCCCAGTTTTTTAAAATTTCATAGAGTTTAGAAAGTTAGGATTGAATGAAACCGGTACATCTCGAACTATTAAAAACTTGTATGACACATAATAGATGGAAATAGAATTAAAATACCTGTTTAAAGTGTAAACAGAAATATAAATGTACAGTACGTAACTAGGTCTATATATGTATTATTAGAATTAGAATTTTTATTATTTAGGTAGGGTGGAAGGGAAAGCCAGTCAAGGGTAGTTTTTTTTGCAGTTTTTATATCAAATCTTTTTTGACCAAAATAAAAAAATATATTACTTAAGTACAAATATAGAGTTTTATTTTATTCACATGGCGACCTCAACAAATCTTAAATACCTGTCATGAGCACAGCGACAATAGATAATAATTTTTTTTAATGAAGAGAAATGTTGTCATTAAATTCCAGAACACCTTTTATAGATATTCAAGAATTATTGATATTACTATTTGAATAAAATTAAACTTTATGTTTCTACATACCGGATAAGTATTTGATTTCTTTTCTTTTATACAAAAACTGAGAAAATACCGTCCTTAACTCGCCTTAATTCCACCCCACATTAAGTATTTTCTGTTTTGTTTGTTGTTTGGCCGCGCAACCACTCATCGTCCATCCTATGTAAAAGGATGTGTAACATGCTCATCCTACCTCCTAAGGTGGGGATGCAGAGAACTCGAGAAAAGAACATTGTTTTTGCAGTTTTTGTATCAAAACATTTTTTGATAAAAACAAATCAAATATTTCTTCTATACAAACATAGAATTTAATCTTCTTCACATAATAATATCAACAGTTGTTGAATATCGGGAGTTATCTAGAAACCTTTTTTTAAATGAAGAGAGAGAGAGAGTTTTCATGAAATTTCAGTACACCCTTGACAGATATTAAACAACTGTTGAGGTCACCATGTGAAGAAAATTAAGCTCTAGGTTTGTATGGAAGAAATATTTTTTTTTATTTTGACCAAAAAACTGTTTTGCTATAAAAACTGCAAAAACACTGACTTTTTCTCGCGGGGACATCCCCACCTTAAAGATATATTGAATCACACCATTATTCGAATTCCACTTAATAGTTGTGTGTGTGTGTGTGTGTGTGTGTGTGTGTGTGTGTGTGTGTGTGTGTGTGTGTGTGGATGGGTGTAGTATTGTGTTATCTCCTAAGTATTTATATCACGTGGTAATATATCAATATATTTAGAAAGTAAGCGATTTTATATAAGGGTGGTATATAGGAGAGTGTCGCGGAGGAGGTCTCCTTTTTTACTGTTACATTTTTATATATTTTAAGAAAATGAAAATAAATATTCTGAGCTGAAAACTGGCTATTTGCTATGTATACAATATTCTTTTATCTTATTTTAGCATGCGATTAGTTATTGTACTTATTTTTTGTAGTTTTTAACTCTGTATTAAACTTTTAATTTCCACTGCCTCCCCTCTCTCCCTCAGCCGATGAAGTAAATGGCGGATCCACAAAACACAACTAAAACTTGAGGAGACGCCGACCAGTGTTCAAGAGTTGTGCTATCCGAAGCGTCCTTGCTCTTTCCTGGTGAAAGGGGAAAAGGGTAAGGAAGGTGGGGAGCGGGTTGCCCTTTTGTGCAGTGCGAGAACCCCATCCACCCCCCCCACTTCCTCCTAAAACCGACCCACCCACTTTCTAAGTCTTAAACTGCGCGGGATGAAGAGGACAAACTAATTAAAACAAGCTGCCCAGATTTGCCCCGGATACACTCCCGACAACAATGCTGTACACTCTTTCAACAACATTAAGACACTTCCGTCCGAGGTTGGTTGGTTTCTCCCTATCCTATCTTTCTACGCTAACACTGGTGCATTTCCTCAATCAACCTTTTCCCTTTATACCCCCTCAAGTCAAACCGTTAATAGCACTTGTGACCAGCGCCGGGGGGAAAGCGGACCAAATGTAAAGCTCATCTAGTACTTTTTTCGGGAGATTCGGGAGGTCCTGATTTAAATCTTGGTTTGGTGTTCTGAGAGGTTTTTTCCCCTAGATTATTTCCACCTCTCCCTCCACGCAAACGTGGATACATTTTCTTTAAAATTTACCTTCCTCATATCTACTCAATTAATGCACTTACCTTATTCGGTGGTGGTATGCCATCTTGTTTACAATGTCCAGATATAAAATGTAATCAAATTCTTTAGAGCGAGTTTTGAGAAAATTGATTTTATCTCTTTGTTCCCTTCAGTAACTACCATCGGGAGGGGGACTTTATGAAAAACCCAGATATAAAGTTTTAGCCCAATCGGTGAAATAGTTTAGGCTGTATCCCGAGGTTCATACAGAAGGACAGACAGACAAACGGCATTGATAAAACCACTTTTTTTTGTTTCAGGGGTTATGCAACGTCGACATTTTCAAATCTTGAGTTTGATTTTTTTGACTATCACAATACTTTCTATGCGATGGGTCGAGAGAAAATAAAATTTACAATGTGACCACTTATCAGTGCACTTGGCTAGAATTAAACACCCACCTTATGGATTAGAGTAAAGTTTCTCAACTTGAGTTCCACGAGAGTTTGGAGGGACATCAAAAAGAAGCGAGAAAAAAAAAAATTTAGGAGTAAAAACATATATTTTAAATCTACAATAAACTTTTTTTTATAACAAATATTATAAGAATTTTAGCTATTTAACTTTTAAACACAATCTTAATACTCATGTTTTTTAATGGTGTGTAAAAAAAACGGATGATGTGTCTTGACCATTTTAGTGCCTTGTTCGGTGTGCCGTGAGATGAAAAGGGTCGAAAATCACTAGAATAGGGAAATAATGAACAGTATTTCGTACACAATTATTAGATGGATGGAAAATATTTATTTTTGTGAGGAGCGCAAGGCTACTGACTAAATGAAAATTGGGGTAACGCGAACAGAAATAGGTTGAAAGCCGATTACCTATACTGACCAAAGCACGTGACTGTTTAAGTAGTTGCATACTCTAGATAGCTCACGGCGTTAAAGCGATTGGCCCTTTTCATTTGGCGTGGAAATACAGAGCCGTGGGAAAAAACGGTTATCTTCAATAATTTTTACTGTTTTGCAATTTTCATTTCGGAAAAGGTTTGTTCAAGAATATAAGCATGTTGATTAAGTTATACTTTTTATATACACACCTCCTGTATGATTTTAACAGTGATCGAATATCGATAAAATTGACATTTTCAATAGAAATCTGCCGGTTTCATAACAAAAAATAAGAAAATGTAACAATTAATAAACATCGATACATTATCTTAGAAGGGGTGTTTGAAAATATTAACATACAAATTTCACTCGTTCTCGAGAAAACTGATATTTCCAAACTTATGATTCTTCTGCAAGACCTGTCTAGTAGCTAGCCTCAACTACGGTTTCTGTGATCCGTCTGTTCTTGTTGGTGGTGAAGGATACTTTGGTTGGTTGTGAAGCCATGCCACGCCTTTCATCCTCCCGCCCACCATCTTACAAAATAGGTTTTAGACTTGCACTCGACAGGCTCAAGGGCCTTAAGGTTGGACGGAGACGCGAGAAAAGGCCAGTGTTTTTGCAGTTTTTATTGCAAAACTTTTTTTTTTGCTAAAATAAATAAAATATTTCTCCAGTAGTAAAATATAGTTGGACTTTTTAAACATGTTGATATCAACAGTTGGTTAATACCTGTCATGAGCATAGTGGTATTAGACGAGAAACCATTTAAATAGAAAAAGTTTTCATTAAATTCCAGACCATCATTGAAATAGTATATTCAAGAAATTTTGAGGTCAACATTTGAAGAAAATTAAATTCTATGTTTATACTGGAGTAATATTTTTTTTTATTTTGGCCAAAAAAATTGTTGCCATGAAAACTTCAAAAACACTGGCTTTTTCTCGCATCCTCTTCCATCCCAACTTAAGTAACAAACATGTTTAATCAATTGATTTATTTCCGTGCTCAGCGTCTTTACTATCCAAAATTGTCTATAGACGATACTGACGTCCTTTACCACGTTTCCTTCGGTGCACACGAATTGCGGAACAACTAATACTGGTGCACACGAATTACGGAACCACTCATCTGAGGTTGGTAATACCTTTACACGAACTGCGTAGTAAAAATTAAATTCATAATGACTTTGTTCAAAATGTGAAATGGAGGTTAGGTTATGTTAGGTTAGGTTAGGTTAGGTTAGGAGTTTAATGTGATTACAGTTTGTTCCTCATCTCATTTACAAAGAATGACAAGTATACTTTATTCCACAATTCGAATGCACCCGTTTCCTCAAGTACGGGTCATCAGTAATTGATATATGACATATATATCTCTTAACCATTATCTAAAGCGAATTATAGAGGTCTCATGATTGTCTAACAGATGGAAGCACTAACTCAATTTGAGTTAAAATTGGACTTTCCTCCTATTTACCCTGTACCGTTCATATGTAATGTACAATCTCGAATACTTAGTAACACTAATCTGTGAATACTAAATATCGACTTGACAAGGAATCGAACAACACTTTCATGGGGATCGATGGATCAAAAATCTTAATCTTAACGTCTTAGAGCACAGCCAAGGCTAAAAAAAATTGAGTCTTTTCTTGACCTTGATATTATAAGAGCACTACTTTTCCCACGAATACATCGTGAACTGATTCATTATGAATCAGTAACTGATTTAATGATGTATTCACCAGAAGTCAACCTGATACTAGAATTAATTTCAAGTGAAATATTACCTGATTCGGTGGACACATTGTTTAAGGCACTACTCTCGCAGTATATTGACTGCTGATGACGGAGGGTCGAGGTTCGAATCTCGATCGGGTGTACTAAGGGTGGTTTTCTCAAAATGGTTTTCCACGGTCTTCCATGCAAATGCGGGTACACTTCCTCTAAATATAACCGTACTAATCCTGAGTAACATTAGCGTAATTAGTACATAAGCTTATAACCCGAACGGTTAGTAAGAGCTGTGCTGAAAAAATTAATTGAAATATGATAGTCCGGACACGGGAATCGAGCTCAGGTTCTTAGGTTTTGTACGCTAACGCTTTCAATATTTTACTAGGGTGGAGTAGCTGAGGGATAGAGAAGTGTCATGCGTGGCTTGACAAGGTCTACAGTCCTATTTTCATAGGAAGAACCTTTTAGTAAATACAAACATATATTTTCGAGGGAAGAATTGATATTATTTTACAATATTACGAGTGTTATTTTATAATCATTTACATAATCAATCTTGCGGTTGGTTTGCTCCAGCTCTTCACTTTTTTCTGTTCTGATCCAAGTTTTGTACTTATTTATACAGTATTTTTCCAACATTGCTAGCTATCTGATCCATGTATTCCAATCTTGGTCTATCGCTTAAATTTCTCTCTCACACAACTCCTTTTATAATAATTATCTTCGTCAAACTATCATGTCTCGGTATATGATCTACCATGTTTTAACTCTTCTTTGCTGTTTACCTTTCCAGAGTTTCCTTATTTCATTCGCCTTTCTTAACATTTCTGTATTTGATACCTTCTCCATCCATAATATATTAAACATTATTTTATAGCAAGACGTTTCAAATGATTATACTATTTTCCTTTCAGCTATTTAAAGTTTTTTACATCCATTATTGTTTCCAGGCTGTGGCCTGGGTCAGTTTTTATTCAAGCCATATATTTTCCACTACCGGCTCGCTAGTCCTGTCGTGGCTTCATATGTCTTATAATATAACTTAAGACTAGGACAGACACAACATCCAGTCCCCGGCCGTAAATTTATCAACGCGAGAGGGTAAACCCATATTTTCATCAATAATAATTTTTTGGCCATGCTGGGAATCGAACCCGGGACCCTTAGCTCAGTAGGCAGACACGTTACCGACTGATCGAAGGTCAGTTATTTCGAGTATTGATATGAGTTCTCAACGTGACAACTGCAGTTCACATAGCTTGACATATGAATACATGACAGTAGATCTGATAAACTCTCCTTGCTGTCAGATAAGGTTCTTTCTTTGAAAATTGGACGGTAGCTATCCCACGAACCCATCGGAACTCTCACTACGACTTGGCCAGTTTTACTCCCCGGAAAACATTGTATTGTCATTCTGGAGCTGTTTCGTGTCGGTTCAGAAAGGCACGTGCTCCATCCCTTCCCCCTCCCCCTGGCATTGTGGCAGCAATACTCATATTATGTAGGAGTGGGCACGAGTTTGACTCCGAGGAAAAGGACTAGTTTTCACGCTTCCAAAACTATACAATGAACTTATTGTGCGTTTCAACTATTTTTATAACTTTTTAAAATGAGTAATTAGTTTTTATTTTGTTTAGTTTAAATGTAAATACCAAGCGTATGACTGTCTCGGGGGCTGCAGGTGAGTTGCGGCCGCATGAGTTGTCTACCTCTAAAGATACAGTTGAATTGTGACCCCGCATTTTTAGAGCCTCGTAAGAATTGCGGCCTGGGTTGTTGACCTAACATAACATAACCTAACCTAACAAACCTTCAAATTTTTGCCAAAATCACTGAACGACTAAAACTGAGGGAGTTTAGATATTACAAGGGATGTCGAAATGAGACGATGAAAGTTTCTACCTGAAATTTAAGCCAGCATAATAGAAATCACACTGATAATTAGGTGGACTTAACTCATACCTCTCTCTCAAGTGAGTGGGCCGCAATTTGTACCTCTCTCTCAAGTGAGTGGGCCGCAATTCGTCTCTCTCAAAAAGCCAGGCCGCAACTCATGCATGATTTCAAGATTAGGCCGCAACTCACCTACACAGGTCTCAGGAGACTTGGGTTAAATCTTTACCGGGCTCATTAACGATACTGATATTTTAAAATATTTTGTTTCTTATCATGTTGTTACATTTCCTCTTACTTAATTTTATTCCTACATATTGAGACCCTCATCGATGGGCACACGAACGAAATGTCAGGGTCATCGAGTATGTTTTTCTAGTAATGGGGAAGGTGGGTTTGAATTCACACTTAGTGTATTGTGTTTGTTTTTCTATAAATAGGTTCCCACTCCACTACGCTCAAATGAGCGTGAATTTTATTTAATGAACCATCATAATCTCCAACCCATTCGCGTAATTATAATACATATAAATCGGACAGATAGTAAGACGCGGAAGAAGTAACAGATGCGAATTAATATGTTAAATCTAATCGGCTCTCAAAATAGGTTAAGGTAACGTTTGAAAGACTTTTTAATGAATTCCAAATAATTGCTCTTAGCCACTCTTTTTTTGCATCACATTTGAACAAAGATACTACGGCTAGATTAGGATTCAAAACATTAAGTTATATATTGTAGAAAAGTGCATTACGCCACATTACTTTAGCTATATGGTGCTGGCTAGTGTGTTTTTGCCAGGAAAAACAAGACTTGAAAGGACTGTACTTCAGTTAAATTATCATAGTAAGAGTCTTATCTGACAACTAGAAAAGTTACTAGATACACTTTCACATGTTCATACGTCAAGTCACCCGCCTCGGTGGCGTAGTTGGCTAACGCGCTAGTCGTGTTGAGCTCGACTGCTGAGGACGGGGAGATCGAGGTTCGAATCTCGGTCGGGTGAACTGGGGGTGGTTTTTCCTAAATGGTTTTCCACTCTCCCTCCACGCAAATGCGGGTTCACTTCCTCTAAATTCAACCCTCCCAATTCCTAATCCATTAGCGTAATTAGTACTTAAGCGTATAACTCGAACGGGTAGTAAGACGCGGTGCTAAATATTATTATTATTATTATTACGTCAAGTCATGTGATCTGAATCCGTAACTTTTGATAATACCTATAAATTAACAATAACAATACATGTAGAAAACTAACGCCTATATTAATTATTGTACATGAATAACAAAGCTTAAGAGTTAGAAATTATCTTTAGGTTACGGATAAACCCACATCAACTCACTTTCTTATGTTTGAAAAATAGCACCTGGACGTGGGAATTGGACCCGGACCTTTAACTTAACGCACCAAAACTCTACACAGAGCTATCCAGGATTTTTAGAAGTTTAGGAAATAACTACCCTCTAATTTGAATGAAACCTGGATAACACAGAGGTAAATTATTTGTGTGCTATGCCAAGGGTACAAAATTCGATTCCCGTGTGCTGATGATTTTTTTAATATACGATTATAGTAAAATGTTATTACTTATTATTATTGTTATTATTATTTGCACCACGTCTTACTACCCGTTCGGGTTGTATGCACCTACGCTAATGTGTAATGGTAGGGTGATTGTGAGATGAAATGAAGGACCTACAGTTTAACGTGAGATCCGAACCACGGTGGAGGCCTGGCATTCCACACATTCACATGCTGTGATTAATAAACGTCTTGTCAGAGGTGAGGGAAGGGTTTGGCAATCAGATAAATCTGTGCCGGGACAGAGGATTGAACCCCGGACCCTCAGCACGGAAGTCTGACACCTTACCCCTAGACCACCAGGTCACCTATTTTAGTTGTTAAACCAATTCAGGAGCTGTATAGAAACTATATTTTACTGTAGCAGACACTAAACAAGTGTATTCTGCTTAGGCCTAGAAAACCATATTATGCTATAAATATCAATACGTAGTAAAAGCAAAGTAATTGTGTAAGACT
The DNA here is from genome assembly GCA_033556935.1 of Timema podura. Classification (NCBI taxonomy): domain Eukaryota; kingdom Metazoa; phylum Arthropoda; class Insecta; order Phasmatodea; family Timematidae; genus Timema; species Timema podura. The sequence goes on along the minus strand of JAVRXN010000007.1, from coordinate 21,241,299 downwards.
TTTGGGTCGCTTGGCCGGGAAAATAAAATGATCAGGGTCGCCATCACACAAGTTTGGGATACACTGGCCTACAATAACACTTGTACCTCTATCGGTGGGCACATGAACTAAAGTCCCGGATTACTAAGCTTGTTTTTAGTTCCTAAACGTGTTTATTTATTTTAGCACCACGTCTTACTACCTTTACAGGCTATACGAATATATGATGATTAATATAACGGGGTGGGTATGAGAAAGGAAGCATTTTCAGAGGTAATTTACCCGTATTTGCGTGGAAGGGCAGTGGGGAATCATTTAGGGAAAATAAAGCCTCAGTAGACGCGGACTGGATTCAAACCCCGATATCCACATCATCTGCGGGCCAGTCTAACAAGAGAGTGGCACCTTAGACCATCCGGTCACTGAAGTGAGTTCCTAAATGTGTGCCACTTCTTTAATCAAATGCAGGTATATTTCCTTTAAATAAAGTAATCTGTGTACCTGTCCCTGCCTTGTTACCACAATTCAGTATATCTAACAAGTCCAGTGGCGTGGCTTGGAACGTTATGAGGACAAGCAGAGCTTGTTAAAAACTGTACCTATGATATGTTCTCACTCACTTGGCCCCCATTTGACCAATCATGCATAGGTTTTACTCCACATACCTCATATTAAATGTATTGTCATCGATACTTGACCAATTAGTTTTTCTACTGAGTGGTGATAACAATTCTCCCCAAGTGCAGTTCAAACAAGTTCCGCCTACCCTTCTGGCGCCACTCCACGTCACGCCACTGAACGAGTCCTCGCTTCTTAATCGTGTCATGCGTGCGTCCCTATCGATACTGCGGGGCCATCAGCGGATACAAGTTCGTCATCAGCAGGTGTATGGGCGTGTCGTGTGTCGATCACGTGACCCCTTGCAAGCACCAGGAGTGGTGTGAAGCCGCTGCCGATCATCACAAGAAGGATTATCGTAATCCTGTAATCACGAGGCCACCACGTCTATTAGAATGGCTCAGAGAGGGAGGTGATGGTGGTGGGGGAGAGGGGGTTTCTATATTATGATAGTGACAAACAACCGCCATCATTAAAACACTGCTATTATCATAAAATAAACATAAACAGTGGCGTGCCTTGGAGTGTTGCCAGGGTAAGACGAGTTAGTTTAAACTGTACCTGTGATATGTTCTCATCACTTGGTGAAATACTCATTGACCAGGTGTCAGCAAAAATACAGCCAGTGGTGGAGTGGACACTTTTTATGGAAGAATTGGTGGAATAGATACCGTCAACTAGAAGGAATTGTAAACAGATGATTGGACCGTTTACTAGAAGGAATTGTAAACAGACGGATTGGACACGTTGACTAGAAGAAATTGCAAACAGATGATTGGCACCGTTTACTAGAAATAGATGGTTGAACCTTATGGGCAAACAGACGGATTGGACAACCATTGACTAGAAGGAGTCGTAAAAATATGGATTGGGGCATCACTGACTAGAAGGATTGTAAGCAGGTGGATGACTCTTTATAGTAGAATAATAATGTAAATGAATACATTAAATCGCCAGCAGACTTCAGTTCAGTATAAGCCATCCAGCTGAAAGTTGCTACGTCTACAATATGTCCGAGGTAAAATTAATTATTAGTGCGAGGCTAGGTGCAGGACTAGGTTAGGCTAGGCTATCATTTACCCTATCTACTTTGGGAGGGCAATTATCCTGCAAGGTAGCAGCGCCCATTCAACCTACGCACAACACGCCAATGGAAATAAATTACAACTGGATCGAAAGAAACTTGAACTAGAGGTATTCAAAATAACGTGTTTTTTTTATTCTTTACCTTAAATAACAAGTATTTCATCTCCAAAAACCACCATTTTTTAAGATCAAGTGTGTTTAAAACATGCAAACATTTTGTATTGCAAGAACGTGTAATACTTTTTTTAATTGATAGCAAAACCACACTAAATGGCGTTGACTTGATTCATATCTCCAAAGATGATGTAACTTTCATTTTTGAACAAACCGAAATTTAAAAATAAATTGAAGTTTTAAAGTGGACATCTCATTTAGCGATTTATTTTTAATCGCGTCTTACTACACGTTCGGGTTATAAGCTTATATATTAATTACACTAATGGGCTAACGATTAGTAAGGTTTGATTGAGAGGAAGTGCACCCGCGTGGAGGGAGAGTGGAAAACCATTTAGGAAAACAATCATCAGTGCAGCCGACCGGGATCGAACCCCACACCCACACGAGAGTAGTGCATTAGACCACCAAAGCAGGTAGCGATTTGTTTATAAGCTAGCATTGGTTGCTAATTGTCCCAATAACAAGTTTGAACCAAATCCAATGACTTGTTTCGACTATGGTCCCAGGGACAGACAGAATTGATTTTAAAAAACACTCTTTTGGCTTCGGGAGTACATAAAACGTAGAAACCCGCTTCCGTGACCACGGGGTCTAGCGCGCTACTCTTGCGTTGGATTAGACTGCCAAAGACGGGAGATTTGGATTTGATCCCGGTCGGGTGCACTAAGGGTGGTTTTCCACTCTCCCTCCACGCAAATGCAGGTTCATTTCCTTTAGATTAAGCCTTCTTAATCCCTAACACATTAATGTAATTAGTACATAGGCATATAACCAACAGGTCGTAAGGCGCGGTGCTAAAAAAAACGTAATATCTATCATAATCTCGAGGCCGTAATGTTCACGATTATAAGACTTTCTCTATACGAGAAATTAAAAATATATTTGCTGAATCCCGTATTATCACCCATCTGGCCTATATAAATTTAACTGTGCTAATAAGGTTAAGATGAGGAAGATAAAATTTTAAGTAAATGTATTCACGTTTACGTGCTGGTAGAATTGAAAACCATTTATCAAAAACATTTCAGTACACCCAGTTGGGATTCGAATCCTACCACTACGTCAATCGGCCAACCAGACCAAACAAAATTGATTAAAATTGTTTAAAGATAAGTTTGTGAATGCAGAAATAATTTTTATGAAACCATGTTATTAAAGTAGTGTTTTTTGTATTTAAAAAATTATTTATTTTCTCATGATGAAGTTTGAGCAACTGAACTTTTAGGAAGTTTAGGAATAATTATGACGAAGGAAATAAAAAAAGACATGTCAAAAGATATTCACAAAAAATATATGGGTTTAATTTGTTATAAATTATAATAATAATCTTGTAAAAGGTTTAGAAATTGATTTAACTAAACAATTAGGTTATAAATACTTTAGAAATATAATTAATAAACCAATGGAGAAAAATTATTTATCACACAAATTAGAATAAAATAAACTCACCATATCACAATGACCACTTTTGTGTTTACCTTTTATATCTAAAAAATTGTTTTCCGAAATGTTTGTGCTTCATATAGTTTCTCGAGCTAAAATAAAGGTAGGGAAAGCATTGGCTCGTTCACACTTTACCAAGCTTCATTATAATCCATTAAATATATATATATAAACATATATATAAACATATATATATGTTTCTAGCCTTAAACAATATATATATATATATATATTATACATATAGTTTAGGGCTAGAAACGAGCAACCTTTATTCGATACTATATTTGGGGAAAAAAATCCATCAGTGTAGGCACAAAGTATCCACTGCTGGTTTAAAAGAGTTAGCCCACCAACCTAGGCAGGTTCAAATTGCGAAAGGAATTTCATTGGAATTTTTTTACTCCCCTCTAGCTGGTCGAATCGTCAGTGGCTTACCAACACCCCGCCACCCATCCATCCCCCCTTCTCCGCTACAACATCCAAACGTTACTCAATTTATGATTCCCGGATGGGTTTTGTTATTTTTAGAGACACAAAGAGAAATATATATATATATATATATATATATGTATAAAAGTGGCAAAAGGACGGGTAAGGCGGGTGGAGAAGGGTTGAAAAAAATTGGAGTCTATGTCCCCAATGAATCGAAATGATTGTAGTCGCGTATATCTCATTCCATCCGGTTCTCCTCTGACATAAAAATAATTAGAACTGCCTGTCATGTGATCAAAATGGCGTGGAGACAACGGGGCAACAGGTTTTTTTTTTACTCACACAAAGAGCAGTAAAAGGTAGAGGGGAGTGTCAGTCACTTTTTTTTTAATGTTTGACTTTTTTACCAGAATTGTTTTAGGCTTCTTCGTTACTGTATTCCATTCAGTATTTTAGCGCGCTCTGTATGACGATATGTTTACTAATGATTTTGTTTCTGTGTATATTGTACATTTAAAAAAAAAGTGCCCTCACTGGTGGACACGCGGACAGAGACGTTAATCTCGTATTGTATGGTTTGTCGATGACGTGGGTGTCGGGGATAGAATATCGGCCACGTATACTTAGGTTAGGACATATATGAAGGTAGAGTGTCTGGATCAAAAGAATGGTGTAGGCGATGTAAGACGTGGCTAAATGTTGTAGACGAATATGTGAAAAAGAGAAACATTAAGAGTTTTAAGAATAAAAGAGCTTGTATGACTCGGTGTATGGATGTTGTTGAAGTGAAGGGAGTATGCAAGGATAGGAAAGTGTGGAGGATGTTGGTGAGGATGGATTAAGTACAGAACTGTTTTTTTACCTACATGCACAGTTTATTTCCTACCCCGTGATTATGTATGTATGTATGTATGTATGTATGTATGTATGTATGTATGTATGTATGTATGTATGTATGTATGTAGTATGTATGTATGTATGTATGTATGTATGTATGTATGTATGTATGTATGTATGTATGTATGTATGTATGTATGTATGTATGTATGTATGTATGTATGTAATGTATGTATGTATGTATGGTATGTATGTATGTATGTATGTGATGTTGTATGTATGTATGTATGTATGTATGTATGTATGTATGTATGTATGTATGTATGTATGTATGTATGTATGTATGTAGTGTATGTATGTATGTGTGAATGTATGTATGTATGTGTATGTATGTATGTATGTATGTATGTATGTGTGTATGTATGTATGTATGTATGTATGTATGTATGTATGTATGTATGTATGTATGTATGTATGTATGTATGTATGTATGTGTGTGATATGTATGTTGTATGTATGTATGATGTATGTTGTTTTTATGCCAATACTTCCTCAGTCTCCATTCATATGCAGGTACACTTAGTTCTAAATTCTACGGTAACTTCCCTTTCCCTACTCTGCATGTGTTTCTCTTGTTTTATATTTTAGTAGCCCTTTTTTGTATTACTACACTGCATACTTTGTGGTAACTACAGATCTTATGAAAACATTCTTTGGCTTCTCTCTCTCTGTGTTAACTTATAAATCTCCTGCCTTCCAGTAATACTGGAAGGTGGTGTTCTGGGTTAAGAAGGATCTACTGGCAACATCGACGAACCAGTATTTCAATATTTGTCTTATATTTGAGAGGAGATTAACCACACGAAAAACAAGATAATGACACGCTGTTTTCCAATAGTAATCACGCAGTTCTCTCAAAGATGCTATGCAGTGTAGATATCCTTTACATAATGAATTTTATGTTTTTCCTCCCCGTCTTGCTTGAGCTATTATAATAAATTCCTTTAGCTGCTTTTGTGTAGCACAGGGCTGCTACAAATTTTCACCACTCAAGTCTACTCTCGGCCAAACTTTTGAGTTCATCCCACGAGTTTTCTACCTTCTTCATCGTTGGTCCTCCTCAAAGTCATCCTTGGCCCGCCCCGACGTTGGCGTCCTTGAGGTTTCTAGTGGGACTACAGAGCTTCTCTTTGAGACGTTATCCTGCTCTTTCCGGAGAGTGTGACCAAGCCATCACCACTTGCAACTGTCTGATGTCCAATTGGATGGGCTTACACAATTATTCATTTGGCACTGCCTTTGATCACCATAGGCCTAATATCTTCCTTAGTAATCTGTTGATGAATGTCTTTAGTCTGAGCTTGACGCCTTTTAATTACATTAAAACCAGCCTCAGTGGTCTAATAGTATAAAGCATCTCTCTCGCAATAGACTAGATTGCAGATGGTGGGGAGATAGGAGTTCGAATCCTGATTGGGTGTACCGGGAGTGGTTTTCCCTAAATGGGTTTCCACTATTCCTCCACACAAACATGGTTACACTTCCTATAAACTCATCCTCCCTCATCCCTAACACATTAACTTAATTAGTGCACATGTGTGTAACCAGAGCTGTTAGTAAGATGTGGTGCTATAAAAAATACACTAAAAGGATAGGAATTATTAAGATATAATTTAAAGTAACGCACACGCAGGTAGGGATTTAGAGAAACCATTTGGGTGAAAACATCATCAGTATTTACTTCCAGGATTCGAACCTAATATTTAGTTTAAGTTGTCAACGCTGAGGTTGTAATTTAAATTTTTTCCAACATTTCGGTTGTAGTCAAAACAGATACTTTCTGTGAATAAACATAATAATAAATAAACAGAATTTCATTTAACACTATCTAAAAAAAATCTTCTTAGTAAAGGAAATCTTAAATAAGTGTATAGAGTATCCAGGCATACCAATGCAACATTTAGATTCATCTCAGAAGATGGGTGTTGTACTGTAACTATAGCCGAAAGGTTTCATCGACGCAACTTAAATCTAGAAAGAGTTTTAATTCAAACAAACAGCATCCGCGAAAGCCTTTAAAACAAAGGTTTTAAAAGTTTTAATTTCCTATTTTATAGATAGTAAATTTAATAATGATTCAAGAGAGGCCAATGGAGAACTAATAGATAACTTAGTACCACTATGAGAAAGTGGGTACTTTACAGTTTTTATCATTCTTTTTTTATCCTTTATAGCTTAATAATTTTGTCATGAGTGATTTTCCAGTAAAGTCGGATTTTTGGATTATTTGTTTATTTAGTTTACAAGAATAATACATCTCTAAGGTTTACAAGAATAATCTATCCCTAAGGCTTACAAGAATAATCCATCCCTAAGCACGTCGCCTACCTGAAGGTAAAAATTCTCACATTGATTTTTTTTTCTCATGGAAATGGCCCCTGTGAGGCTTAAAAATCACAAAAATACTCTCCAAACTACCAAGAACTACTTTATACATTGGTCATATTAACAAATGAAAGCGTTTGTTTAAGGAAGGATCGATCTAGTTCTATCTTTATAACAGAAATGTGGAATTTTCTTAAAACGTCGTAGAAAATGAGCTATATTCTCATTTTGACTTATATTATGTAATTTATTCATCTCGATTTGTAGGGCTGTTTGTGGCATATACATATAGCAATGTTTCCCTAACTGTGGCACGCATACTCCCAGGGGTACGTGACTTAACACCGAGTTTTATTAATCATAAATTAGATTTTTGATAAATGTAAGGCTGATAACCAAATTAATGCTGATCTCGGCGTGATAATATAGCATTTTATATATCTTTCTTTTCCTCTGTCACTATTTTCTTCACTGTAACACTAAAATGTACTACCGTTTCTAACGAACATTTGTACTTTACAATATAGCAAATGTTTTGTTACCTTTTAAAAAAAATATTTGAAAGTATTACGTTCGTAAGACCGTGGTTCTTAAAGATGTGCGATACTGGATAGAGTTTTGTAAAAAGTGGTATAGTTCAGCTTCATCTTGTAGTAGAACATATTTTGAAATAGCTAGTTTTGTGAACAGTAGAGACCCCCCCTCCTCCTCCATGTTCCTATAGTTAATATGGTCTTAAGATTTCTCTTTGGATTTCAAGTTGAAATATCTCCCATATTTTCTCCTTGGATCTGATTTTGACATTTTCCCTTGGTTACCAAGTTAGACAGTAAACAAATTAATACTATACTCAATAGTACATTGTATTAATAGATAATAACCGGTGTTCAAGAAGTTTAAGATGTCAGTCTCGCAATATATGTCCAAAAAACTCTTCAGGTTCCAATTGAGTTTTTAAAATTTTATATTTTTTTTTTTTTTTTTTTTAGCACCGCGTCTTACTACCCGTTCGGATTATACGCCTAAGTACTAATTACGCTAATGGATTAGGAATTGGGAGGGTTGAATTTAGAGGAAGTGAACCCGCATTTGCGTGGAGGGAGAGTGGAAAACCATTTAGGAAAAACCACCCCCAGTTCACCCGACCGAGATTCGAACCTCGATCTCCCCGTCCTCAGCAGTCGAGCTCAACACGACTAGCGCGTTAGCCAACTACGCCACCAAGGCGGGTAAAATTTTATATTCATATCACTTGAGATGAACTATAAAACAAAAAAAAAAACTTTTGAGCGGCTGGCGTATCGAAAAGAATAACCAGATTGAAAAACTATATACCCTTCATCTACCCTGTAAAGTACAGTCTGATTTTCATACGAATCCCGTTATTTGAAAACCGGAAACTCATGTTGTCACAAAGGTGGAAATAAAATGTTGTAGATTGTATTTACATTCTTAGTCCATTTAGTTAGTCGTTTAAAGATAGATTATACAATAACAAATAGCATATATTATTAATAGCTTTTGATAACTTTTAGATGAACTTTATAATTATTAAATCAAATTATAGGTATTTTTATAATTCCAAATTTTATTGACTTTCAATCAATGTTGGTGGTCGAAAGAGGGTTTCCTATAAAAATCATGGATTAGAAAGCTTACCCTTGCTTTATATTTCACTATGGCATAGCTTATAAGATAGGGTAATAGTGTATTCCGTCAAGGTAAGATTGCTACCTTTCAGGTTAAACGGAGTGTACGTACAGTACATACATCTATCGGTCTAAGTTCAAATAATGTCCCTGCTAAGATTTGTTTATACATTTGACAGCTATCGCGGAGCAAATAACCGGACAGACAGACGGTATGATAACTGGTCAAGCTAAACAGAAACTTACTACAGTATTTAAATATTGTAAGAAAGCTGAAATTTTGTAAAGCATTTAGGAACTCCCGAAAGTGGCCCTATTAATTCAAATCTTCCACTCACACCTCATTAAAATAAGCCGTTACTGTGTCAACCGACAAAAACAAAAGTTGTTTACATCATTGCTAACGTTTATATGTAGATATATTTTTTTAAATGACATATTCTGCTGTATATCTTCAAAGAGAAAGAGAAATTAAATAAAGCATGTTCATAGAGGCTATTTTTTTGATGTGGAGTTTTTTAAAATAATGTTATATTTGTTATTACGAAAAAAAGAAAAAAAAATTGTCAAAGCAATAGAAGTGTGGATGTATGTACGAGCTGTTTCAAACAAAGGGAATATTCGTGTGGCGACCATTTGTTGGCCATGAATATTTGATTGACTGTAACAAGGGAGGCAACCCTATGAAGGTAGTATATGTAGAGAGAGAGAAGGAATGATGTGATGATGATCAGGGAAGATGATTGCTTTCTGGCCAAACATTTAGAGAGGAAATACTAAACGACTAAAGTTACATTTTATTTTTCTCAAATATTTTTAAAAGGGTGTATATTTACATTCTAATTTTAATAAGAAGGTCCTTATCTAACAGCTAGAATAATTTATAGTTGTATTTTCAAATATTTATACGTCAAGTCATGTGATATGCAACTGTCTCTTTTGGGTGACCTGGTGGTCTAGGGGTAAGGTGTCGGACTTCTGTGCTGGGGGTCCGAGGTTCAAACCCCGGTCCCGGCACAGATTTATCTGATTGCCAAACCCTTCCTTCACCTCTGACAAGATGTGTATTAATCACAACTTGTGAATGTGAGGAATGCCAAGCCTCCACCGTGGTTCGGATTCCACGTTAAACTTTAGGTCCTCCATTTCCTCCCATAATCACCCTACCATTACACATTAACGTAAGTGCATATAACCCGAACGGGTAGTAAGACGCGGTGCTAATAATAATAATTGTCTCTTTTGTTATAATGTATCTTTTTTTTCCATCGCTGTGTCTTACTACCTGTTCAGGCTATACACATATATGATTATTACTATAATGGAGTAGGGATAAAAAAAGAAGATATTTCATAGGTAATTTACCTGCATTTTCGTGGAAGGATAGTTGTAAACCATTTAGGGAAAACCACCCACAGTAAACCAGACCGGGATTCGAGCCCTAATCTCCCCGTCATCAGCAGGCCAGTGTAGCACTAGAGTGACGCCTTAGACGATGTGTCCACTGAAGCAGTTTCTAATGCCATAAAAAAGTAGTTGACTATAGAATAAAGTATTGACCTGTGGGCTGGCATAAATGTCACAAAACGTCTGAAACTACGCTGAACCATAGACAAGAGTTTTTTCTTGTCTTTGCGCTGGGCCTTAATACAAACTATAGGCCATACCCTGATTTTGGCAGGAAGTCTGAGTAGCGTACCCATGAGGGGGCTTGAGGGGGATCGAGCCCCCTACCGTAGTTTGGGGACTATCCGCGATATAAGCAGATCCTAAGATAAAATAAAATGGGGAGAGGGGGTAAGACCAGTTAAACATTGTGAGCAAATAAAATATCAAGTGTCACACCTCCTATTGATCCTCCCTAGTAGTCCTAATTGATGTTCTTGCAGTCTAAGAAGTGGCCTAAGTCCTGAAGATTGTGGCAGGTCCCAAATCTCTCCGTTTCACTAGTGGTTCCACCGAGGAGTTGCACGGTGGCTAGACATTTACCTATCATAAATAATCGGTGATTATCGTGACAGTTAGGCCAACTTTAATTTAGGCCTATTTATTATTTTGTTAGATTATCACGTTTATAATAGTAAACATATAAATGATCAAGTTAACAAATACCAATAAAAAACCTTCCAAAAAATCTTCTAGGTGTATATAATGGTAAAAAAAATTCCTCCCCCCAAACCCTTTTTGCCCCCCTACTTTGCAATCCTGCGTACACTACTGAGTCTGTTCTTGTTATTTTACCAAATTAATATTATGTAGTAGGATATTTTGGTACGAAATAAGGCCTTCCAAAAGATGCTTCCTATAAAAATCAGGGTGTATGAATCTTATGACTTTAACAAGCAAGGAAGTTGACTTAGACGATATTTAGTATGGGTATAACCCTTTTTTTTAAAACAAAATAAAATTTGTTTATGTAATTATATAATCAAATAAATTAACTTGGATCAATTTTATTGTTTGCAGCCGCATCGGTGGTCCTACATTCTAGTCTAGAACGTCACCCTCTCAATATACTGGGTTGCTACTGATGGGCAGAACGGGATTTGAATCCCAGATTTGAGTACTGAGGGTATTTTTTTTGGACTAAATTATTTCCCACTCTCTCCCTGCACAAAATGGGGTACAATGCCTTCAAATTCTACCTTCCTTATCCTTTCGCCACTAACATAAATATTCGGGTGTCTCGGATGGGTAGTGAGATACCGTTAATGCCGTTAAGACCCTTGGCCCTGTCGAGTGCAAGTCTAAGACTATTTTGTGGTATGGTGGGCGGGAGGTCGAAAGGTGTGGCGTGGCTTCACAACCGACCAAAGTATCCTTCCGCGCCAACAAGAACAGATGGATCACGGAAACAGTAGATGGCTCTAGCTACCAGACAGGTCTTGAGGAAAAATCATACGTTTGGAAATCAGTTTTCTCGAGAACGAGTGAATTTGTTTTATGATATTTTCAACACCCCTTCTAAGATAATGTATCGATGTTTATTAAGTGCTACATTTTCTTATTTTTTGTTATGAATCTGGCAGATTTTTATTGAAAAATGTCAATTTTATCGATAATTGATCACTGTTAAAATTATAGAGGAGGTGTGTATATAAAAAGTATAACTTAATCAACATGCTTCTATTTTGAACAAACCGTTCCGAAAAGAAAATTTCAAAACAATAAAAATTCTTTAAGAAAACCGTTTGTTTCCATGGCTCTGTATTTCCACGCAAATAAAAGGGTCAATCGCCTTAACCGCTTATCCTAATCTTAATCATAGTCCAAATACAGCAACCTGACTTTAAATTATTAGTTTTTCACATTTCAAAGAGAAAATAGATCAAATATACATTATGACAGCTTTGATCATCATCGGTAATAAAGTCTGATACGCTTCTATCAGTTGAGTAAGATGCTATCGACTGATCTAAGGTGTCTGACTAATTATTTAGTTAGACTTTTTATTTTATTCCGAACATTGAACAAAATTAATTGATGAAAACATGGAGCTGAGAAAATACATCAACCTTTGTGTCGTCTTGCCGCAGGGAGATATTGGTCTAAAATGTTGGTATTCCTGTTCGTGAAAGCACTATATAAAGTCAAGTGTGAGGTGTTTTAAGGGGAATCGCTACGAACTGTCTTCACCCTTAGCCTCGCTGATTACCGAATTCATTTTGAAAAGTCTTTTGGCCAAGGATTAACTGGGAGTGGATGCATTAATCCTGGCTTTCTCTGCCCCTCCTTACCCCCTACCCTCATTTACACCTCTCTAGTATCCCTCCATATTGCATGGGGGTACACATTGACTCCAAACAAAGTTGAGCGCTTATTTTCTTAAAATGAGAGCATTAGTTCCGGAGAGTTTTACAAATGTACTCAGTAAAATAAATTAAAAGAAGTTGAAGAATTCGCCAATGTTGTAGCTATAGTCCATTTTATATATAAATAAGCTTTTTAACAGCTAAAAGATACAATTAAACAAATCCAACACCTTAGCTGAGTCGGTAGCGTGTCTGCCCAATGAGCTGAGGGAATGGGTTCAATTCCCTGCATGACCTAAACCCTCCATGCAAATGCGGATACACTTCCTTTAATATGCAACCTTACTCATCACTAACACACTAACCTAATTATTTATCAAGCATATAAGCCGATTGGAGAGTAAGACGCCGTGACGATAAATAAGATTAGGGTAACCTATTTTATATTACTTTTCCCCCTCCACTAGCAAATTGTTCGTGTTATTCATTTGATACGAAATAATTGCTATTTTCTAATAATTAGAATGAAAATAACGAGCCCATACTTACTTTAATTTATTTCGAATTAATATGATTTCGTTATTTCCCTTCTAATAAATATGAACTAGTGACAGTTTTGCTCCACTGAGTTGAAGTGTACGGCAACAAGGGGCAAGACTAAACAGACAAGTTGCCTACCCAGACTGGCAAAATCTTCTTCGGGTTCCTCAGAGTTTTTGGCTACAGACCCAGAGGTCCCGGGCTCTATACCCGGCGCTTCCAGATTATTTGTGAAGCAACGGGTCTGTAACGAGGTCAACTCACCACCGTGAGGCCAAAGAGGGGCTACTTTAATAAATAAGTAGTATCTCCAATCTAGAAAACTGATATTAATGCCGCGGGGCTCGTCGTACTGATCATATGACAACCTCTATCCACAAATGTGCGTTATAATCGCTAACAGCGGTGGCCACTCGATCGGTAGGTATAGCTCGATTGCGGGCTCACGCCATGGAGTTTTTTTTTTTTAGGCTGGCAAGTCTCGAGAAGACTTCTCTAACCCAAACTCGTAATGCCTGAGTGTAAGACGCTCTGAAAAGGTGAATAGAAGTTTAACTTACACAAAGCACGAGTAGGAAACCACGGGGTCATCTCTCGGTCAAATACCCTCCCTCTCCTTTTAGGCGGGGAAAATAATGACACCGAGATTCCGTTTTGAGCTTCAGCGACGCTTTCTTGATATAAAATATTCTCACATTGCCCTATTTATTGTTGAAAGAGCAGTTCCTAGTTATCAAAATCCACCAAAACTATACCCAACTATCCCTACATTTTTATGTCGTGACTCTTTAAAAAACTGTGACATTTTACGTCTCGAAAATGACCTAAATTTCATTTGTTAATTATTTTTAAAAAGAATTATAAAACTTAAGATGTAATTTTTTAATCATAGAAGGACAGGCTGATTCCTATTGATACCCTTCACCTCTATTTTGGCGTGGACTATTTTTTTTACAGCAAACCACTTTTTAAACAACACAGGGTTTATGAACGTCTACAACGTCTCTCATACTCCTGTAGGCGGCCCCCCTTGACTTTGTTGGAAAACACATAACCGACAGTTCAAAATCGAGAAGTAGTTTCAGTCCCAGGTTCATATCCTCGATTGTTACTTACTTGAAAATAAAAACATTAATATTATTATTATTATTATTTTTATTATTGTTATTATTATGATTATTATTATTATTATTATTATTATTATTATTATTTTATTATTATTATTATTATTATTATTTAGCACCGCGTCTTACTAACCGTTCGGGTTATACAGTCAAGTACTAATTACGCTAATGGATTAGGAATTGGGAGGGTTGAATTTAGAGGAAGTGAGCCCGCATTTGCGTGGAGGGAGAGTGGAATACCATTTAGGAAAAACCACCCCAGTTCACCCGACCGAGATTCGAACCTCGATCTCCCCGTCCTCGGTGGTCTGGCTAAACACGACTAGCGCGTTAGCCAACTACACCACCGAGGCGGGTAAAATAAAAAACACATCCGAGTCATAACGCGGGGGAGAAAATACGCTTTTGGCGTGATCTTAAAAGGCAGTCCAAATACTATCCCGGACCGAGTCTGACAAACTGCAATCTCCCGGTGGATAGGACTCCACCGACCGAGAAAAACAATCTCACAGTTTCTGAGATACTGTCCCGGACTATAGATGTGGTACTCAAATACAACATTTGAAGAAACAGTGTCGTTCATGACCTAAAAGAGTGAGCGTTTTAAGAAATGTAGGCCTACCGTTTGGACTCTGCACAGACTAGATAGACACAAACCACACAGAATCACGAACCAGCCCTGTCGGGGACTTAAGGTTGGTTCACACTGAAAACTAAGCTATGATGTACTAGGGCAGGGGTCAGCAACCTACGGCACGCGGGCCAAGAGTGCCACGTGGAACGATTTTCAATGGCACGTTGAGCGATTTAAATAAAAATAATATACTTACGCTAATGTGTAATGGTAGAGTGATCGTGAGATGAAATGGAGGACCTACAGTTTAACGTGGGATCCGAACCACGTTGGAGGCCTGGCATTCCTCACATTCACAAGTTGTAATTAATACACGTCTTGTCAAAGGTGAAAGAAGGGTTTGGCAATCAGATAAATCTCTGCTGGGACCGAGGATTAAACCCCGGATCTCCTTCACAGAAGTCCAACACCTTACACCTAGACCGCCAGGTCACCTTTTAAATTTAAAAGGTCAACTTAAATTTGTTTTAATGGCTGTACTAGTTAACTAGTAAAAACAAATATAAACTATTTGGGTGGGCTTGGGTTGGTTGGCACGCTGAACGACTTTGGAATTTTACTTCGGCACAGCACTACTAAAATGTTGCCGACCCTTGCTTTAGGGTTTTGTCAGTTTGGTTTCACGCTCAGTTATAAGCAATGGTTCCTCTTTTTCCTCCTGAATTCAGTGTTATTTCTTTCAGGTCTGCTCCAGTGAAGTTCAGTTATGATGGCGTTCTCCAAAATATTTTGTTTGTGTTCAAATGATGGTACTGAGGAAGAATAGCTGCTGCTGTTAACCGCTGTTTTGGAAGAGGAAATTAGAGAAATAGGCATAACTTTGGGCCAAGACTCTACTCTATTACCTTAATATTATTTATGAGTTAGTATTTTCTAAAAGATCCTTCCTACATATGTTTATAATTACAATACATTAATGTGAAAACAAAACCTCAACACTTATGTGGTTACATTCAACAATCCAACACTGCATCTGTTCAACAAGTGGCTCAAGCTGTATTATGCGCATGCGCTACGAAAGATGGCTTAAAATGAAAGATGGAAAAATTTCCCGGCTAGCATTCCGAAAAAAAAATATAGCTCGGCGTAGCAAGGCATAACTTAGCTTAGCTTTCTGTGTGAACCAACACATCTAAATATATGATCAGCTATTTTTTAAACAGTTAATTATCATCGCATATCTTAACTTAGCCCTTAGTGTGAACCGACCTTAAGGCGTCGACTTTAACTGGTCTTGTATGTCGGTGTCGGGTGAGGTCGGGCTTCGAATTTCAATAGGATGTGCTGAGTGTGGCTTTCCTTAGATTATTTCCCTCTCTCCCCAACGCAAATTAGGGTACATTTATTCTACAATCTACCTTCCCCTTCCTTACCCTAATGTATGTATGTGAATATACCGGACGGGTAATGAGACGCGGGAACAAATAATAATAAAACTCCCACAAACAAATTTTTAGGAATTAGGGACACATAATTTAAGTAGACATATTTTTCATTATTAGGATCCACTTTATTTTTTTTCTTAACATCGTATAAGTCTATATAAGAATGTAAAAGAGAATCATTCCCAGACCTAGAGTTATGTTTTCCATCAACATGTTTAAATTGTTGTGAGCGCGCTATTTGTAGGTACATAATGTGTGTGTGTAGCAATACAATGGTTAGATTACACACACGGTGCTGCGCTAATCACACATGCATGATATGTGTGTGTGTGTATGGAAACTTTCATCTCATCGTTGTTTGTCTTGACGCAAAGAGCTTGACTAGGCTGTCCCAACATTTCAACACCAGCCTCATAATTCATGGGTTGTTTTGTTGAACTGTGCAATGTACATCCGTTATTGTTTTATAGTCCCTCCATTAGCATTGTATTGTTTGTGTGGCATCTTCGCTGATACAGGGCGTTTAGTAACTATATACACAATGTATATACTCTTACAGTATTGTGTTGTTTGTGTGGCATCTTAGTTGATCAGGGCGTTTAGCAACTATATCACATGTATATACTCTTACAGTATTGTGTTGTTTGTGTGGCATCTTAGCTGATACAGGCGTTTATCAACTATATACACTATGTATATATTCTTACAGTATTGTGTGATCTATGTGACATCTTAGCTGATACAGGGCGTTTATCAACTATATACACTATGTATATATTCTTACAGTATTGTGTGATCTATGTGACATTTTAGCTGATACAGGGCGTTTAGCAACTATATACACAATGTATATACTCTTACAGTATTGTGTTGTTTGTGTGGCATCTTAGTTGATCAGGGCGTTTAGCAACTATATCACAATGTATATACTCTTACAGTATTGTGTTGTTTGTGTGGCATCTTAGCTGATACAGGGCGTTTATCAACTATATACACTATGTATATATTCTTACAGTATTGTGTGATCTATGTGACATCTTAGCTGATACAGGGCGTTTATCAACTATATACACTATGTATATATTCTTACAGTATTGTGTGATCTATGTGACATTTTAGCTGATACAGGGCGTTTAGCAACTATATCACAATATATATACTCTTACAGTATTGTGTGATCTATGTGACATCTTAGCTGATACAGGGCGTTTATCAACTATATACACTATGTATATATTCTTACAGTATTGTGTGATCTATGTGGACATCTTAGCTGATACAGGGCGTTTATCAACTATATACACTATGTATATATTCTTACAGTATTGTGTGATCTATGTTACATCTTAGCTGATACAGGGCGTTTATCAACTATATACACTATGTATATATTCTTACAGTATTGTGTGATCTATGTGACATCTTAGCTGATACAGGGCGTTTATCAACTATATACACTATGTATATATTCTTACAGTATTGTGTGATCTATGTGACATTTTAGCTGATACAGGGCGTTTAGCAACTATATAAACAATATATATACTCTAACAGTGTTGTGTTGTTTGTGTGATATAATCTAAAGTATATTGCTATATTCGCTGTATCGAGACAAGCATATGTGTCGAAGCCAATATTTTCCGAATGGTTAGTAGTGTCTGGTGTATTCCAGCCTCCCGTAAGGGGAAGTAAAAGCGATCCCAAATCCAACCAAATTGCTTACAGGGATTAGGGTCAGGGATTTGGACGACCACCAGGGCAAGGAAGGGTGACGTAGAAAGCAGGCTGAGCAAGGGTAGAAGGGACGCCAAGCGTCGGTCCCCTGGCAGAACTATACCTGCAGCATCTTGCACCTGCGGTGCCGGCGTCTTTTTACAGCGGCAGGCGGCACCGATCCGGAGATTACTTGCACCAGTTTATGACCGCGACGAGGATTACCTCGCAAATCCGGCAAGGTGCAAAATTAACCAGAAACCATTTAGCTTCTTTAGTAAGAGTTTTTTCCCCCCATAAAGTAGGGTATATTCATTAAATTGTCGTTTTCTTGCGTAGTCTTACTGTGGTTTTGTTTAGTAACTCACTAATTCATTTTGGTTTCTGATTTAACTGCTGCACTCCAATTGTCATTAAAAATCTTTTAAAAAATACAAACATATTTTTAGACTAAAATTTATAGCACTCTACTACAATACTCATTACTTTTTATATCACCTCTTTTTTTTAATATACATTTTTACGCCATTTTAATTATTTTTACAATGTTATAATGTTTCAATTTTCACTGTACTTTTACTCTGATTCAATAGTGTAAATATTTTTAAGTTAAAACTTTTAACATAAAGGTAACTATTAATCTTAAGAAAGGCGATGAGAAGGTAAATAGAGGAAATGCATTTATTAACGTGGAGAGGTACGTAAAATCCACAACGAAATGCACATTTAGAAAACTACTCACAATAACGATACAGCTTACAAATGAAATATATGTTTTTAACAAATAAAAACAGTGTAAATTCAGTGTATTCTCAGTAGACTAAATGTTCTAGAATAAAAATTTACATTAAAATTATTGATATTTAAATTCCATGTTTATACTTGAGCAACATTTTATTAAAAATAAAAGTTTTGTTGTAAAAACTGTAAAAAAAACTGACCTTAACTCGAGTTTACTACACTCCCACCTTAACGTGCACCTGCTGAACCGATTGATAATTATTTAAGCACACTAACTTAAATCTAAAAGATACACAACACCCAGCCCCCAACCGTTAATTCATCACTGTAAAAGGGGAAACCCATATTTTACCAATGAAAATTTTTTCGTTCATGCCGGAAATTTAACCCGGGACACTTATCTCTGTAGGAAGACTCACTACCGACTGAGCTAAGGTGTTGGATAGATATAATAAACATAATTTAATCTATTAAAGTGATTACCAACATATTTGAAAGGACTCTAACAGATCAGCATTGAGGAAGGCACAAAATAGCTTAGGAAATACTAGAGATACACTGCTAAGTGCTGAAGTGTACTTTATTATATCTCGGTGTTGGTTGTTTCTTGTAAAGTAAATAATTTCTGAAGTAAAGCAGATAGTTTGCATCAAGAAACTATTTATAAAAGGGCAGAATATTGTTTGTTTTTATTATGAATAAAGAAAAATAAATAATTATTAAAGTACAGGGGGCAAATTGCCAAATATCGGCAGATTATATCAATTAATAATAATTGTTAGCCGCTAGAATAAATGGATTTAAATTCAAACGCATTCGCATTCTCCAGATTCATAGTCAAACTTAGTGGGCCTCGATACCAAATACAAGATGACACCTACCTCTACTCTAATAGAATGGGCCAGTCTCGCATATAAAACCAAATACAAGACCACACCTACCAAGACTAATGAATGGGCCAGTCTCACATACGAAACCAAATACAAGACCAACACCTACCTTTATACTCTAATGAATGGATCAGTCTCACATACGAAACCAAATACAAGACAGACACTACTACTCTAATGAAATGGGCAGTCTCACATATGAAACCAAATACAATACTAACACACTATACCATCACTAATGAATGTGCCAGTCTCATATGCGAACTGGCATTACCAGCTAGGTATCACCTGTATTTGTTCGAAGACTATGAATGGGCCAGTCTCACATACGAAACCAAATACAATACTGCACCTACTTATACTCTAATTGAATGGGTCATTCTCGCATACGATACCAAATACAATACTACACCTACTATACTCTATCACTAATGCAATGTGCCAGTTTCATATGCGAGACTGGCCCATTTCTTTCTAGTCTAGGTAGGTGTCATCTTGTATTTGGTTTCGAAGCGCACTTTAGGGACAATAATTGTCTTTTGACGTTTAAAATTCATTATTAAATCACAATTAATTTCAAAAGAATGTTAATTAGGTGTTTAAAATATATAATTCTTAATGATAAACATAGGCATATAACAATAAAACCTTTATAGAATAATATTTCACTTATAAGCCTAATTTATAAGTGCAATACTTGAAACTTTATTTTAGTTTTATACCAAAACGTAAATTACAACAGTGACTTTATTTACATTCAAACTAAATCTTTGAAAATACTCACATATATTAATATATCTTAGCTCAGTTAAAATAAACTTACAGGTTTATGAAACATTTATTTTCTTGGGGAAAACTTTCGTTTGAATGTGTCATTGATTGAAACTCTTGTAAAAATCTAGTCTTGAATATAAACCAGATCCTCCCTGGTGGCAGTTTGTGGAGAAAAGAGACAGGTGGCGTACGGACATTCATTCAGAGGACGCCGAGCGTCTTGTGAAACGACGGTGGGCGTCTCTCTTTCTCTTTGTGATTGATTGACTCGAACATCCATCATAAAGTGCTAGGTGAATCCCATCACAGGCGGTTTTTCCCTCTCTCTAGATTCAAACTCAATAAAGCGTCATAAATACGTCGTTAGCAGAAGGAGATAGGTTTGGTACAATAAGCGAATATGTCCATTGAATTCTAGTTTATATAATAGATTTAGAAAAAGTTTTGAATAGACTAAAAAATATAAAATATTTTGTGTTTTTTTACGTATGTAGATATTGATATTCTTGGGGCTTGAGTAACTTTTTTAATATCTCACTTCTAGTCATTGAATCGTCGGTAGCGTGTCTGCTACTGAGCTAAGGGTCCCGAGCTCGATTCCCGGCACGGCCAAAAATGTATCATTGGTGAAATGTGGGTTTATCCTTTCACATCGATAAATTAATGGCCGGGGACTGGATGTTGTGCCTGTCCTAGTCTTAAGTTAGATTATAAGGCATATGAAGCTATGACAGGCCTAGCCAAGCCGGTAGTGGAAAATATATGGCTTGATAAAAAACTGACCCAGTCCACAGGCTGGAAATAATAAGGAATGTAAAGTAAAGTCACTGAATCCTCTTTGGTTTACCGTCAACTCTTGAGTTCTCGGTCACATTGAGCTTCTATCCGTGGTATTCTGCCTGTCCCCAGTTGATGTCTTCAACCAGGATTCCAACCAAACGCACTCAGAGGTGAAAGACCAGGCTGTATTATAATCACCTTTTCATTGTAGTGTAGTGTGAACCATTGATACTCACCTACTCACAAGTTGATATCTACGAGTGGGATTCCAAGGAGACACTCAGAATTTTAAGACAATCATTATCGACCACGACATAACCTCTTATTCATCATGACTATATAATTATTGCTCAAGTATGTAGTGTACGTCATAATATATTGAGTAAAGGGCTTACGCCAGATCAAATATGAATATACTCCATTTAAGATAGAAATATAGGTAAGTGAAAGCTAGTAAAAACTACCAGATCTACTCTCATGTGTCCATTCAACAAAACATTTGATCTGCAAGGCCATATGTTAATTTTTAGTCACTTTTGGCGATAAGAACTATCACAGCAAAAATTTGTTTTTAATTATGCTTTTCTTTTAACCGTTTTTACATCTGCTGTCTGTCAATTTCTATGGCGAATGGGCTCCATGTATTAACTGCTTTAATCCTATAGTAAATATACAGTCAACTCTAGATTTCGTAGACTCCATTTTTTTTAAGAGTTAGCAACATTTAAATAAATCAATGGATTTTGAAATGTATATAGCTAAAATAAAAATGTTTCAATTAAGTCTGTTTTCAGGATAGTTTAATAATTGTAAAATCACACCATCAGGATTAGTGAGGAGAATTTCTCCTACGTTCCGGTTTTCTTTCTTAACCCTTGGTTTTAACTGTACTTGCAATTCTGTTTATAAGACGGCCACATCCTACAAAATTGTTGTCACTTTCCAATAACACGGATATATATATTTTTGAAGTTTTATTATATACACTCCTCTTACTCTGAAAGTTAGCAGCTATACCTTTTCGGACTACACCATGACTCTATCTTATAGGCTATACCATAGTGGAATAATAATGCAAGTTATCTTAAATGATAAACTAACAGTACAATTAAAATGGAAGCTATATACAGTAAAACCGTGGATTGCGAGTAACTTGGTCTGCGAGTGTTTTGTAAGACGAGAAAAAATTTTCAATAAATTTTAACTTGATAAACGAGCGATATCTTTCAAAACGAGTAGTACTATGTTACGCTTTGTCTGCTGGGCAGTGTCATTGGATAGGTTCTTTGTTAAAGTCGCACAAAAAGAAAAATATTCCAGTGATCCAACATATAGCAGTGATTCCGTTAGTGACAGTGAAAGTCGTCCTAAACAATAACACACCTCCTCCTCTCCTCTCTCTCGTCTACCTCACACTAGCTACGATTAAATTTAATTAATAAATTTGATTACAGTACAGTTACATTTAAATAACAAAAATAAAAAAGGTATTAATCATTTTCAGATTAAATATTTTGGGTTGTGGAACGAATCATCTGAGTTTCCATTATTTCTTATGGGGGAAATTCGCATTGATATAAGAGTGCTTTGTATTACGAACACGTTTACGAAACGAATTATGCTCGCAATCCAAGGTTTTACTATACTCTTATTCCCACCAGCAATTTTAATTCTATGTCCCTCAAAATTCCAAGTAAAAAAGGTCACTTTACACTACCCCTCTCACTTCAGGTTTAGGGAGAAAATACTTTTCAGTTTTAGTAAACTTTGGACATAGTGAACCAAACTTCTGAATACGTAGTGTTTCATTATAAGCGGAATCGACTGTATATCATTTGAAAAGAAGCAATACTGAACTTTTCGCACAAAATTAAACAGTAGACTTTTTCATTTTTATAACGGAAAAGTATATTTCTGTTCCACTAACCAGCTGTGAAATTTTAGTCCGCTCAGAAAGAAAAATAAATAAACTACTAATCCCACATAACAGGGGAAGCAACACATTGAAGAAGTCAACAAAATATTTATTCGACGAAAACAAAAAAATAAATATAAAACGTACGTTTTAAAAAAAAAAATACACCGGGAGCCGCTCGCTAGGGAAGCAACGAAAAGTAGATCCCTGTTGAATAATTTGAAAAGTGCTGCGCTTAAACAAAGAGGGAACTAGTTGGGTAAGAAGTGCGAGAAAGAGGTCGATGTACGAGGTGGGGGGGTGAGAGGGGTTGTTTCTAAGTTAATACCCTCTCTAAGTCCTGGGATTGAGTCCTTGAGGAGTAGCAAAGCCTGCAGGCTTCACCCACCCCTCCCTTGCTCACCCGGTTACACCCCACATCATAATACAGGTGAATTCTCCTCTTTCCGCCTTCTTTTACCGGCTTTCACACGTTTATATTTTTAAATTAAGAGGGGATGTGCATCATTTTTAAATAGTAATAATAATAAACACAAGTTCATCCTCCGACGCCGTAAAATGTTATTTTAATTATTTTCAAAGTGGCGATGCTAAAACCTAGACTTATGCTCTAAGATAATAAGCCGACGTAAATCGATGCGGGATTTTATAAGTACATTACTTCAAATACGTAAGTATTACTAGTGATTATAAAATAGTATATTGCTAATGAGTTATGAAGTGTTGGTAGCCGATGTGTGTGTGTGTTTGTGTCTGTAAGTCTTCTGAATGATACCCAGAGAAGTCCACGGTGCTTTCATAAAGAAAATAAATAATTAAGTATTAAAAGGGTACAATCGATTAATGTGAAGTCTTAAGGAGCGAGTGTAGGGGATGCTAAAAGGGTCAGTGTTTTTGCAATTTTTATAGCAAAACAATTTTTTGGTTGAAATAAATAAAATATTTATTCAGTAGAAACTTTGAGTATAATTTTCTTCACATAGTGATATCAACAGTTCTTGAATATCTTTCGTGAGCAAAGCGACATTAGATGAGAAACTTTTTTAAATGAATAGAGAAAGTTATCATTACATTCCAGGACACCCTTGACAGATATTTAAAAAATGTTCACAGAACTACTAGTAAGACTGTAGTAACAATAAGAACACGGAGGGAGCGAGGTCTAATGTTTACAGAACTACTAGTAAGACTGTAGTAACAATAAGAACACGGAGGAAGCGAGGTCTAATGTTCACAGAACTACTAGTAAGACTGTAGTAACAATAAGAACATGGAGGGAGCGAGGTCTAATGTTCACAGAACTACTAGTAAGACTGTAGTAACGATAAGAACACGGAGGGAGCGAGGTCTAATGTTTACAGAACTACTAGTAAGACTGTAGTAACGATAAGAACATGAAGGGAGCGAGGTCTACTGTCCACAGAACTACTAGTAAGACTGTAGTAACGATAAGAACATGGAGGGAGCGAGGTCTACTGTCCACAGAACTACTAGTAAGACTGTAGTAACGATAAGAACATGGAGGGAGCGAGGTCTACTGTCCACAGAACTACTAGTAAGACTGTAGTAACGATAAGAACATGGAGGGAGCGAGGTCTACTGTCCACAGAACTACTAGTAAGACTGTAGTAACAATAAGAACACGGAGGGAGCGAGGTATAATGTTCACAGAACTACTAGTAAGACTGTAGTAACGATAAGAACACGGAGGGAGCGAGGTCTAATGTCCACAGAACTACTAGTAAGACTGTAGTAACGATAAGAACATGGAGGGAGCGAGGTCTACTGTCCACAGAACTACTAGTAAGACTGTAGTAACAATAAGAACATGGAGGTAGCGAGGTCTACTGTCCACAGAACTACTAGTAAGACTGTAGTAACAATAATAACATGGAAGGAGCGAGGTCTACTGTCCACAGAACTACTAGTAAGACTGTAGTAACGATAAGAACATGAAGGGAGCGAGGTCTACTGTCACAGAACTACTAGTAAGACTGTAGTAACGATAAGAACATGAAGGGAGCGAGGTCTACTGTCACAGAACTACTAGTAAGACTGTAGTAACGATAAGAACATGAAGGGAGCGAGGTCTACTGTCACAGAACTACTAGTAAGACTGTAGTAACGATAAGAACATGAAGGGAGTGAGGTCTACTGTCACAGAACTACTAGTAAGACTATAGTAACGATAAGAACATAGACGGAGATAACAATAAGGACATAGAGGGAAGAGGTCTACTGTCACAGAACTACTAGTAAGACTAGTAACGATAAGAACATGAAGGGAGCGAGGTCTACTGTTCACAGAACTACTAGTAATACTGCAGTAACGATAAGGACATAGAGGGAGCGAGGTCTACTGTCCACAGAACTACTAGTAAGACTGTAGTAACGATAAGAACATGGAGGGAGCGAGGTCTACTGTCCACAGAACTACTAATTTTAAAGTTTTTTAAGTGAACACTGATCAGTAAGTGTGCAACAAGCCAACAACTGATATAAATCATGGGAAGTGTATATACGAGGAACAACACAGCAGTGGAAGTGAATGATAGAACCAGCCATCGTATTAACATTAGAATAGGAATCTCCTAACTGACGTGGTCGGTCAGTGTTTGCTAAAAGGAAGAATACAAACCAGGAGGTAGAATAGAACTCAAAGAGAGCAGTTGGTATCCTTGTCGCAACAATGAAACACAAAACACGCGGGGACCATTTCTAGAATCCGGCAACCTGGTGCAAGACGGTTATATAACTCGCTAGATAAGTGGAAGGGAATTAGTACAGTGTTTTTTTTAAACCGAGCTACGCGTGACCTAATGGGTCTTTTACCGTTTTGATATTTATGTATTATCCCTGAAAACTTGTATTAGCTTCATTCTCGACCATTAACTTTAGCAAAAAGGACAAACTTGCAGTATTTATCCGAGCTTTGCGAGGTTCTGTTTTAACGTGACTATTTGGCATTTTGTCTGCCTGTATCTTTGTTCCGTGATAAATGTAAAATGCGTGGATTAATTTTAACGAAATTTATCAAGGATATTATTTGAACTTAGCCGATCGATGTATGTACAGTACATAATTTTCCAATCTGTTTATCCGTTTCAATATGATGTCCGCTCAAAAGGTTTTTGGATCACTATCTCATCTCAAGTGATTTGAGTTTATAATTCTTAATGATTATATATCAAATAACTAAGGCATATTTTAAAAATTGTTACATATATTTGCAGGACTGGCTTCTTAAAACATATGAACGGCGGTTATTCCTTATGAAATAATGTACTATTAAATAGTGCATTAATTGTCTAACTGAATCGATCTCCAAGGAAAAAAAATCAACTTTTAATCCAAAGAGAAATTATTGGAGATATTTCAACCGGAAATCCAAAGAAAAATCTTTAGTCTGCAGTAGGGATAGTAACATGGAGGGAGCCATCGCAGAACTAATAGCTAGTAAATAATAAATAAATTTGAAATATTTTATCCACTTCCAAATATCAAATATCATCAAAGGGACCAATTTATAAGGGTTTAAAAGTAAATATATATCCGCTAACTCGCATTTTGGAGAAAGGATAAAGAGATTGACCCGAATGATCAACCTGATAATAATCAACCCCCGGCCTCATGGGTCAGAGTAAGGTAAACTATCTGTGCATCCAACCTTCCCTGTCGAGATGTTGGCCCGTACTTCATCGCAAGGGGCAAACCAAAATTTTATGTCGGCGCCCTTATATTATTTCGTTTCTATCAGATACATAGTCCTCGGGTAGATCCTAGCCCATCACATTGTTTATTTGAGTATAAAACGTATATGTTCTAACCACACGGTTATATTAGCGCGTGACTAACAAACTAACTCAAGGTGACTCACGTGAGTTTGAGCTGTTTTTAGCTTCTTTTTTTTTCAGGTAACCATTTGTACTTTTTTTAGCGCCACGTCTTACTACTCGTTAGGGCTATACGCTTATGCATTAATTACGCAAATGGTTTTAGGGATTAGGAAGGCTATATATATGGAGTGTACCCGCATTTGCGTGGAGGGAGAGCGGAAAACCTTTTGGAAAACCACCCTCAGTACACCCGACTGAGATTCGAACCTCGATTTCCCCGTCATCAGCAGTCTAGCCTACTACGAGACCAGCGCATTAGAACACGCGACTACCGATGTAGGCTGAACTTAATTGATTAATAAAATTTTGTTCTACTATAAACTGTTGAAAACCTTCTCTATGTAATCGATACGGCCTAAATTGAGGCGTATTTGTTTAATATTGTTAGGTTTATGGATTGTGAATGATAAAACGAGTGTTGCTAGGTGTTGTGATTAGCTAGTAAACAAATAGAACCTATGCGCTGACAACATAAACAGAGTGTCAGCATTCCTCGTGGTAAATCCGGCCAGAAGGCAGAATAAATACTACTGGATCCCAGCTAACAGGGCTGACTAATCACCATCGAGTCTATGGGGTCACTCTGCCCGTTTTGGGGGCTACGTGGGTTAGGAACCCGGATCATCAGTACGGTATTGTGGGCTGCAGTGAGTCAGAGTACTTGGGTTCTCAACCGTCTAGGATCACCTAAAGGTCAGTCAGGCCATGGTTAAATTCCTTGCATACTTATTTCTGTCACGAGCTTCTAAGTAAATGTATTAAGTTCAGCCATATCCTCTAATATTTCTTATCGACATCATGTTTTATAATAGACACGAATAATATACTAATAATAATATAATAGTACGAATAAAAACCACAAAAAAACCCAAGCCGAACGTCAATTACGAGCCCACACAATCAGAATCCAGTCACTTCCCCCATCCCAGCCGCAACCCATCCTGACAACCAAAGGCCCACATCAAAGATGTTGGGGGTATGACATCTAAGATGTGCACGGCTTTATAAAAATACCATGATATTTATTGAAGTTTTAATAATTAATAGTTTAACCTTCAATAAATACATCGATATTGGTTGTATAGCAATGAAAATATTATAGAATTTTCCCAACAGGTTTTATTTTAGAAATAAAGTTGGGCAAGCAGAAAGGACAAAATTAATACAAAAAATATAATGTTAAAAAAACTTAACATTCTATTGAATATCCTTAAAAAAAAAGTTTCGCTCCAAGGAGGTAAAATCCATCTGCCATAAAAGTGTAGGTAAGTGACAGCAAAACCTACCAGATCTACTTTCATAGATTCGTTCGCCAAACCATATAATCTGTGAGTACATATGTTGAGTGCTGTCACATTTGGCAATCAAAACTTTCACAAAAAACAATAAAGATTTTTGATTATTTTTGTCTTTTAAGGTTTTTTATTATTTAAATACGAACTTATGAAAATAACAGTTTACATGTGTGTTTTTTTGTTGGTTTTTTTTTTCAAAGTGGCGCTTGTAATTCACTAGCTTTACAAACGTAGGCTGCCTTCACTTCAAAAATTAATATGGTGAACTGGATAAAATCAGGTTGGTTGATGACGTCATACAAACCGTTTTCGGTTGTGTTCATGCGTATGTGTTTATAAAATTAAACTTTATATTTCGAAACTAAAATTTTGTATGGCTCTTTCTCTAAGTTATAAAAAACATCTATTTATTTTGGTGGCCAGTTAATAAAAAGATATACGTGGGACTATAATACTTTTTAATTTATTACATCATTTAGGCCTATTATATTATCTCTTGTGCCAACAGCCGTGAAACAAAAATATAATGGTTTTATTTTTATATATTTTATTCTCAATAAGCTATGAAAAAGCCAATTTTACATTCATCCTTAGGGAATTATTATTAGAATTGTTTGATAACACTTTTTTGCTTGATAATATAATATTACTAAGAAAATAACAACTATTTACCAACTTCGGTGGCCGCATGGTCTAAGGCGATGCTCTCGTAGTAGACTAGACTGCCTATGACGGGGATGTTGAGATTCGAGTCTCGGTCGGGTGTAGTGAGAGAGGGTTTTCCAAAATGATTTTCCCTTCTTCCTCCACGTAAATGCGGGTACACTTCCTCTAAATAGAAACTTTCTAATCCTAAAGATTCAGAAGCTGTGTGAGCCTTACTTATATAAGAGTCCTGAGATCGATTATAAAATTCTTATGAAACTAGTCTCCTTTGAGTAATAAAATAAGTGTATGACACCTGGTTTCTTAGTCCTGGTTCCTTGGTCAGTCAACGCCTACATTGCGGGTAAAAGTAGGTTAAGTGATCTTTACGAAAAAAGTTTACAATTGCAGACGTGCCATTTTAATAATATTTATTTACATAATTTGTCATGCAGGTAACCTACATATACTCTATAATCTACCGTCATTATCCCTATCCCATTAGAGTAAATATCACACATGCGTATAACCTGAACAGGTTACACTGTGATAAAAATGTGCAAATTAACTTTGATACGACAGTAATAAAATGAAGTCACCGCAAAACCATTAGTGGCCGTGAACAATTAAATATCGAATCAATCGTCCTGTATATTAACGTTCATCGATTTAAGTGCCCTACCCTGATAATAATCTCTGTTCATATCCAACAGTCTGAAATATTGGACTGGTTTTTAAAAGTTATTATGTACAGTACAAAAATTTGTCCTTTTCCCGGAAAAAAAACTTAGCAAGCAGTTTAATAAATGACTTAATCCGCTTTTAGATATTCATAAACCTAGCTATTTGTTTCTTAACTGAACTTTGGACAGGTGGCTTTAATTTGGACAGCCAAAAGATAATCGTATCTACCTATGTGTCAATGTAGGCTCCTATCAATCAATTATTGTTTATTGTCCTGAAAGTTTCTTGCTTTAGATACACCAACATGCCTGATACTGTATTGTTATTTTATATTTAAATTGTTTTTAATGTATGAGCTACACACATCTTAGTCCATTGGACAAATTTTTAAATAGCACTTGAGACATGGATACTTTAAGCCGGGTATTTTTAAGACTACATCATTTTTCTCTTGAACTGCGTGAAAGGAATTTCCAAAAAGTGAGACCCCAGGTTTATTATAGATAGATCCTCTCCTTACCCTGGATGTATTTTTTCGAAGATAAAAAGATGTTAAGAATTGCAAATACTAAGAAGATATTACCCACAAAGTTCAATAGATATTGGACTTTTTTTATCTTGTATTTCTCTTTTGTTTTGATAATTTTTAACCACAAGCCCCCTTCCTTAGAATTGCACAAAACTGGATTTAGAACTGCACTTTTTTTTAAAAAAAACTGCACTTTAAATTATCAAATGAGCTGATGTGCTTTGATGTACTTAACGATTGTGATATCTAAGCTAGGTGCAATAAATGCCGAGAAATTGTATTTGTTCATCTATAGATATTCTCCAAACAATAAGTAAATAGCCAGTAAAGAATATCAGAATATTTCATTGACTTAACGCGAATTAAGGGCAGTTTTTTTTTTTTGCAATTTTTATAGCAAATTTTTTCTTGTACAAAATAAAAAATATATTTCTCCAGTAGAAAACAAAGAGTTTAATTTTCTTCATGATATTAACAATTGTTGAATATCTGTCACGAGCCTTGCGACATTAGATGAGAAATTTTTTAAATGAAGAGAAAAGGTTGTAATTAAATTCAAGGACATCCTTGACAGATATTTAACAATTGTTGATATCACCATGTGAATAAAATGTAACTCTATGTTTCTACTGAAGCAATATTTGATTATTTTTTTTTACAAAATAAAATTGATATAAAAACTCCAAAAACGCTGAGCTGTCCCCTACACTTCCACCTTAATTCCCCTCAGTCAATGTTGTATCTGACGATTTTAATTATGTTAAACCATTGTTGCACGGGACGGTTCTATTGTTATCAGTAAACAGCGGAACCGTCGAACGTGCGAGTGGTCGCGTGTGTTTTGTTTGTCAACCGTGGGGGTACGGAAGGGGTGGGGGATGAGCTATAAGGGAGGAAAGGGGGGGGGGGCGCACGAGTGTCATCAGTTGGAGGCAGTGTCAATACGTAGGCGTGTCATTTGGTTCCGTCCTATTGTTGTCTTGCATTGTGCCTGCACTTGCTCCTCCATTGTTGGTCGTGCGTTGGGACGCGTTCAGACGCTACCACGTTCGACCCGAAATGTAAAGGAGAAAGAAAGCTTCAAAAGCAACAGGAGCATAGTCAGGGAGGGATTTATAGGGGGTTCAAAAACCCCTTCTCCTAAAATTGGCAAAAAAAAAAATATTCTAGTTTGGTTTAATTTTTGTTTGTAAACATGGTACTGTTAATATAATCATTAAAAACGTAAGTACGAGTATGTTAATAAAGTGGTTGCAAATTGGATAAGTGTAAGAAAAGTCTCTGGCCTTAGCTTCGCCCAAATAAGGACGATTTTTTAAATTATTATTTTAGAGTTTAAACCATATCAAAATTAAGGTACAGAAAAAGGTATATAAAGTCTGTTCAACGTAGTAATTGTTTTCTGAAAGGCCTTTTTCCCTACCAGAAAGCTAATATATAATAGGATTTTGGTAGGAAAAAAGACCTTTCAGAGAGTAATTCCTACCGTGAATGGAGTATAACTAATAGTCACCATTCTTTGATGTTTAAGTACATCATTGTTTTTAAGGATCTTTAACACAAGCTAAGAGTGGAGTGGATTGAAAGGGGCTGCGAGAAAAGGCCAGTGTTTTTGTAGTTTTTATAGCAACACTTTTTTTTGACCTAAAAAAATAAAATAATTCTCCGGTTTTAACATTGTTTTAATTTTCTTCACATGGTGATATAAACAGTAATTCTTGAATATCTGTCATGAGTGTAGCGGCATTAGATGAGAAACTTTTTAAATGAAGAGTAAAAGCTGCCATTAAATTCCAAGACACCTTTGAAAGATATTCAAGAATTTACAGTATTCCAACATTGTCTTTATACAAAGCTAAAAAAAAAGTTACAGTACATTCTAATAATATCTGGGACTTGAGGAGCTGCTGTAAAATTATGAACATTTATTAAGGTCTGCTAACTATGCGAGCCGAAGGTCAACTAAGTTAACAAAATGGCGCTAACATTAACAAGATGACAGTTAAGCTAACGTCACTCGCCTCCTTCTTACCAATGTGTACCAATTGCGGATTCCAATCAATTGTATTAAACCAGTGTTCGCAAACTGTGTCACGCGTACCCTCAGGTGTACGCGATCCTTCGCTGAATTTTACTAACTATAAAATATGCGTTGTTAATAATAAGTCCTAAAAAAAACCCAAATAAACTCATATTTTGATGAAGTGCCATGGACTTTTAAAATGTTCTTCTCTCCCTCAGTGACGAATTTGTTTGGCTTACTATTATTAACCCGCCTCGGTGGCGTAGTTGGCTAACGCGCTAGTCGTGCTGAGCTCGACTGCCGAGGACGGGGAGATCGAGGTTCGAATCTCGGTCGGGTGAACTGGGGGTGGTTTTTCCTAAATGGTTTTCCACTCTCCCTCCACGCAAATACGGGTTCACTTCCTCTAAATTCAACCTTCCCAATTCATAATCCATTAGCTTAATTAGTACTTAAGCGTATAACCCGAACGGGTAGTAAGACGCGGTGCTAAATAATAATATAATAATACTATTAAAGCTTTGTTAAAATTGGTAACGAGCGTTTATAGTTTAAAGGAAAGCAAGTATTTGTTCCCTTTTTTGTTATGAAGCGTTGGAAGGGATACTTTGGTTAGGCCATGGCCCCAAAAGGGCTACGTGGCTGAAATAAATCATGAAATATAGTAACACAACTCCTTGCCCCACGTCCAATTGGAACTAATCACGAATGCTGTACTTCAAAACCAAACTTCCCCCTCCTCTCTAAACTTGCAGATTAGTGAAACCAATCCAATCATAGCTCATTTCCATCCCGAGACAAAACGAACTCTATCTCGCTGCTAACGAAACGTTACTAAAGGGTAGCATAAGGTGTCGAATTACATTAGGGTGCAGAGGGCACTTGGAGGGACATATAGTTGGGGCAAGAGAGGGGTAAGTACCTTATTCTACCTCCCACCCACGTCTTTACTACCCGTCCCGACTATGCGCATTTTAAGAATCACTTATCAAAGTGGTCAAAAGTATTAAAATGGAACTTTTTTTTTAGTTTATTTTAAATTATCAGAAAAAAAATTACCGTTATTGGACAATACCGTCTTTCCTACCTTGATTCTACTATAGTACAAACCTCATATTGTCTCTCTATCTCTCTTACGATGTAATAATAATGTCTGCTGTTTATTTTGTGCTCGAAGAATCCATTCCCACAGTATTTACCTCAAGTCCCTGCTAACAAAAGACGGGCGAGTCAGCTGAACGAACAGTTCTGCCAACAGCACGAGCGGTCACTTGAAATTAATCTCTACGAGGTAGAGCTTAGAAAGATAGATTCAGGAGGATATCGTTTGTTTAGCTTTCTCTACTATTGACGATATATTGTCTTAACTATTTACCCCTGTGATGTTGTTTTCTCTTATTTTAGATTTTAAATCAATAAATGTTTGCACTCTAGGCTAAGTTTAATTCTAGCAACCCAACATGTATTTTACCGTAAGGGAAGATACAAACTTTTTTGCGACCAATATTAATACAATTTTACTATATCGTTAGTGTTTATTTTAAAGGTATTGATAATAATCTTATATATAAACTATGACAGCTGCAGATCACATGAACTGACGTATGAATATGTGAAAGTAGATCTAGTAACTTTTCTAGCTGTCAGATAAGGTTCTTCCTTTGAAAATTGGACTGTAAATAAATATTTTGGATAAATATTGTTTGATATCGTGGAGGACGATAGGTGTTGGTATAGAATATGTTGGTGTTGGACACCGTTCAGGTCAGGTCAAGCTCACCATAATTTATTTAAATCGAATACCTCACTCTATACGCGTGTGTTTATGTAGATGAATATACATTGATCCATCTGGTTCAGATGGTTTTCAAAGGGTGGTGTATCGGTTCTTACGGGACGACTGCCCGCGACTCGGCGTCCCGTTAGATCGACTCTTTGGGATAGTTTCATAGTCAGACTTATAATTCATTCACGATAGGTCTTTACCTGGATGACAGTTCAAAAATCATATGTTTAGGTTTTAGGTTACCAACACTTGTAAAAGAACACTGTTTTGTTATGAATGTTAAGTTTTTTAATTACATGTTATATTTTACATTTAAAATACCTTAAACTTAAGTTTTCTCACATTATTTCATTACTTTTAACAATTTATTTTTACCCAATCCGAAACAATATTTTAAACATATATTAAAAGTACCTATTCATTTGTTTTGAATGTTATCTATGATGTGTAATATAGTGCATGCATTAATACCTTTTAATAAAGGCATCGTATTTACTTGGTAAAGATAAAATATTTGTAATTTATTTTATATATGATTAACTATTTTATTATTAGTTTATTGTTTTTAGAAATATTTAACTGAATAAAATATAATCGTCTGCTGCGAGGATAACCATTTTAAACAACTTGTCCGCGTCATCATCAACCACATGGCTAATATTCGTTGGTCGCCATTTTAAAGCCATATTTGTTAGACCTTTTGTGAAAGTGCTCGGAATAATAATTATTTTAACTTGAATAGAAGGATAAATAAGCTTTGTGGACGACCTCAAATAAATATTAAGACTTTGTTTGATTTAAATATATTTCATAGAATTTATTACTGTGCGCGTTTATTATATTTTTAACTTTAAATTAAGTCTCTAGTTTGTTAGGTCCACGCCTTACTTATAATAATTTATAACTAAGTTAAATTACCTTTTATTTTAATTATTGGGCTTCTGTATTAACGTAAAAAAACTTAATCCTAGATCATATTACTAATTATTTTAAGAATAACTTTGTGTATACAGATATTTTCTCTTTAGTTCGAATACATATTAGGCCTAATGTGATTAATTTTAATCTTAATTCAATATAACTTTAAACTTACTTTAAAATAACTTTAATCTAACATTAATCTAACTTTAATCTAACTTTAAACTTTTATCTTTTATCAAACTTAAATATAAGTTTAGTCTAACTTTAATCTCACGAAATTCTATAAGGGGTTCTTTTTATTTGTGGGAATAGATTTGTGTGTGTTTTTTTTATAATGAGTTCTCAGGAGAAAAAAAGAAGAGAAGTTACAGATCACCAAGTCATTCAAAAAATTTCAATTTCAAAATTCTTTGAGGCATAACATTGGCCTAAATTACTGTGGTTAACTATCACATTACTCTACATAACCATATGTTTTCATAACAGCTGTCCCGACTGACAGTGGCAGATATCAGCTGTTGGCGTAGTGATATTTTAGGGACTATTTTTTAGTTACTTTTTGAGCTGTCATCCAAGTAAACTTAGGTCGTGAATGGCGTATAGTACGTCTCAAGTGCGGAGCTATACTAAATACAGGACGACACCTACCTAGACCAGAATGAAATGGGTAAAATTCATATGCGAAGCGGGCTCGTAAACGCCATTCAAAATTGGCATAACAAAAACTAACTCATTATTTTATGAGTGAATAGTTGTTGTAACATGTTTCGTGAGTTGTAATCATATACATTGTTTTAATGCATTTCTCCTATACTTTACGGATTATCCGAACTCTCGTTAATCTGGATGGCATCCGATCTCAGTTAGGCCAGATAAACAAGCCTCATTGTACTGTAGGCCTATAGATATTAGATTGAATCCTTCCAAAATACATCTTTATTTGAATGGTATGATTTTCCGATAAAAGTATTTTTGTATTTCAATAGTATAATTATAATTTAATGAAAGCGTAGAATGTACAAATTAATTGATAGGGTGTATCTAAATGATACAATCTAGACCATACCAGTTAATGTCCGCTCAATCGTGATTTACATATATTTAGTTAATTATGACTCAATAGAAGTAATTATACTAAAAACAAGGACATTATTAAATGACTGGTTGTTAATATCAAATCATAATAAAAAAATAACAGATAAAAGCTATTTAACCAAAACCTAGGCGATATAAAAACAAAATATGCCTTTTCCTTGTTATAGTTACTCATCTTTATGCAAATAAGATTATGTTTCACGATCTAAAAGAAGAAGGAACTTATAGGACATGCTGGAGGACCAGATTTTGACAAAGCAATGGACCTGTCGGAAGACAGAACATTTAATAATAATATGCAATATATTTATTAAATTATGAAAGAGTTGACTTAGCCATAGAAATACGTGTTACAATATTTTACGAAAAACATGTTAACATGTTCCTTTGCTATACACGAAATGATCATATTTAGCTAGTTTGAATCAAAGGGTGTCAAACTCGTTGGTCTTGAGGTAAAGTGCTCGCCTTAGGACCCGATGTTCGTAGGTTCAAAAACAACCTCTGTAGACTCGGATAGGATTTGAACATTGAACTCCACATTACCAGCGAACCGAACAAAACTAGACAGACGCCTTTTTTTGCGTGCCCACCAGTGTCGATATAATGATATCAAAATGCTTGTATTATCAGAATTATTAATAGCAGAAATTTTTTTTGTTATTTTTTTTTCATATTTTTCATCACATTATTCAGAATAATAAACGAATGTCCATATTACTAATTTATGTTTTATTTCACTATTTTTCTCACTAATCGTTGATGAAGCACACCGGTTTTTCCAGGTAAATTTAATTTACAGAATTAGTATTAGTATATTTGGTTAAACTCCCTTAGAGGTTTATTTTCACAGCAAGATATATGAAAATAGATATTGAATACAAGATACAACGTGACATGACCCTCTGATAGATTTACCTTGGCAATGTTTTTGTTATTGCTTTTAAAATAGCCCCTTTATAAAGAAAAAAAATTAGAGTTTTAGAATAGATCAAAGAATAATTTATAATATTTGCAACTTTTTGCAATAGAGTTTTGAATGTTCAAATTGCTGGAAAACTATTTCCGATTGTACCGTTTCTTTATCCTCACCCTCCCAGACTTAACCCCTTCTACCGTGCCACCACCCCTTACTAGTGTATGTATATGTAGCCATTCCTCATTTTGCACGGAGGGCGCTCCGCAATTGTTTCTACCCACAATGCACCATTGTAATTCCTATCATCGTTTAGTCCCCCACCCACTAACACGTCTCTAGCCACCCTATTGTTGGGTGCTACCCTCCCTTCATAAATATTCATCAAACTGTAATTAATCATCACCCTTGGCCACCGAGTTTACAAACCCTCGCTCACTCAGAGGAACAACGGTCTACCTCACACCACACAAATGAGACGCACAAACTAAGCTGTTTGTTGGCAAACTAATTTGTTTGCCTGATGCAGGTTGTATTAGTTGTTAGACTGGCTTTTCTGTAATTATTGACTCTTTTATAGGCCTGGTAGGATTCTGGTATGAAGAATAGTATCTGAGGGTCATAAAAATTACTCAAACTATTTAAAAACATCCATACAGCCACTAATATAATCTGAAGCTCTCAGATTTATTAGTATTAATATTATTCGAGGCATTTAACGTGCACTATTTGAACCTACTGGTTATCAGCACAAGACTTAAAAACTAACTTAAATCCAGAACTGATATCACTGTGACCCGCCTCGGTGGCGTAGTTGGCTAACGCACTAGTCGTGTTGAGCTCGACCGCCGAGGACGGGGAGATCGAGGTTCGAATCTCGGTCGGGTGAACTGGGGGTGGTTTTTCCTAAATGGTTTTCCACTCTACCTCCACGCAAATGCGGGTTCACTTCCTCTAAATTCAACCTTCCCAGTTCCTAATCCATTAGCGTAATTAGTACTTAAGCGTATAACCCGAACGGGTAGTAAGACGCGGTGTTAAATATTATTATATAAAATATTATGATATCACTGTGAAAGGGGAAACCCACATTTCACCAATAATAATTTTTTTTGGCCATTCCGAAAATCGAACCCGGGACCCTTAACTATATAGGCAGACACACTACTGACTTAGCTAAGATGTTGGATATCTATCAGTTTTGATGGATTTATCTATAAAATAATACTAATAATATAGTGAGTTATTGTTATCATTACTTACCTTAAAATATATATTTGTAATTTTTAAACCTCTCTTTCTACCAGAATCACACAAAACTTTTTAATATTGGTCTTATTTGCGTAGCTTGTTTATTCTAACGCGTGCTGTGGTTGTAAAAATTGACAATGGTAAGACAGTTGATAAATAGAATTTCACAAATATAATAATTTGTATTATGTTTTTAAAAAAACTATAAATTAATTAATAATTTTATGTGGTCCTCACATTCATAAAGGTGCAGATCCGCTACGAGAGGGGTGGATTGAGGGGGGACTATTGGTACCATGGTACCGTGGGCCCGAGATCCAAATTCGCAAACTTAGAAAAAATGTATAAGATGAAAAGAATACAAAATAAAACATGAATGATAAGCAATAAAATGCCTATCCATACTAAAGATAAAGTGCAGATCGCCAACTTGGGTTTATCCATACTAAAGAACAGTGCAGCTCACCAACTTTGGTTTCCTCAAGAGGAACTCACTGGCATTTGTCGCAGTTGTATCCATACTAAAGAACAGTGCAGCTCACCAACTTGGGTTTATCCATACTAAAGAACAGTGCAGCTCACCAACTTTGGTTTCCTCAAGAGGAACTCACTGGCATTTGTCGCAGTTGTATCCATACTAAAGAACAGCGCAGCTCACCAACTTTGGTTTCCTCAAGAGGAACTCACTGGCATTTGTCGCAGTTGTATCCATACTAAAGAACAGTGCAGCTCACCAACTTTGGTTTCCTCAAGAGGAACTCACTGGCATTTGTCGCAGTTGTATCCATACTAAAGAACAGTG
Source organism: Timema podura (assembly GCA_033556935.1). Taxonomy (NCBI): domain Eukaryota; kingdom Metazoa; phylum Arthropoda; class Insecta; order Phasmatodea; family Timematidae; genus Timema; species Timema podura. The sequence continues at coordinate 21,202,602 of JAVRXN010000007.1, read as the reverse complement.
CAGCTCACCAACTTTGGTTTCCTCAAGAGGAACTCACTGGCATTTGTCGCAGTTGTATCCATACTAAAGAACAGTGCAGCTCACCAACTTGGGTTTCCTCAAGAGGAACTTACTGGCATTTGTCGCAGTTGTATCCATACTAAAGAACAGTGGAGCTCACCAACTTTGGTTTCCTCAAGAGGAACTTACTGGCATTTGTCGCAGTTGTATCCATACTAAAGAACAGTGCAGCTCACCAACTTTGGTTTCCTCAAGAGGAACTCACTGGCATTTGTCGCAGTTGTATCCATACTAAAGAACAGTGCAGCTCACCAACTTTGGTTTCCTCAAGAGGAACTCACTGGCATTTGTCGCAGTTGTATCCATACTAAAGAACAGTGCAGCTCACCAACTTGGTTTCCTCAAGAGGAACTTACTGGCACTTGTCGCAGTTGTATCATTGATTCGGTCCATTCTTGTCCTTCATTTTGAAGTGTTTGTAAATTTTACGGAATTCTATTATTTTCGTACTGAAACTAAATTTGACACATAAAGAGTTTCGAGCAGTAAATTCTGGCAGTAAATAAAGTTTAATTTTAAATACTTAATGATGTGCTTAACATTTCACTTTTCAGTAAAGTTAACGATTAAATTTTTGTACTGCTTTTCTTTTGTAAAATTGAAAATATTTTTGTTTTTTAATATCCAAACTAAAGTCAAGAATTGTTGTATGAACGTGGGGGGGGGGCAGGATTCTCCCTCTGGAAATAACTTGTCCCCCCTCCGACTGGAATAAACTCCTCACTCCCCTGGGGAAAAAAATTGCCCACTTTTAGATTTAGCTCACACTTATCTCTGATCTTCTCGAACGTGAAAATGAAAGAACTCCAAATATCTTCTAGATTCACCTAATTTTCAAACAATTGCCGCGGGAAGGCTACTTAAAATATATTCTATAATAGTCATCTAATTATAACTTTCAGAGGCATTCAAATTTCAAAATGTTAATGTGGAAGGACCACTTCAAATAAATTATAGAAAAATCTAATTTTCAAAAAAGTTTCGAACAAAGAACACAGTAAATATTTTCTAGACATTTGATGAGGGAGGGATCATAGGTCCTTCAAGTACCCTTCTTTTTTCTTCTTTCTTTATCCTCCTAGACAAATAAGGTTTTGTCGTCAATGAAGTCAAATATTTCAAAGAGAGGGGGGCGCACTTTGCCCCTGGTACCGAGCCCGGTTTGAGCAGCTGATGGGCCTGTAAAAGTGTAAGTCTCGTCTTATCTAGTTTTCCTGATAGCAGGTAAGGTCTTAAGCCCCAGCTGGGGTGGTATATTTTCTTAAATGGCCTCTCACGCTCCTTCCACGTGAATTCGGATACATTTCCTATAAAATTCCACCAAGCTGATCCCTAACTCAAGGCGCTAATAGTCCTGGACAGGTATTAAGACATGAAGCACGGGGTTATAGTGCAGAGTTACGTTACTTGGGTTAATTGGGGTCCAAATTCGACTTCAAATCGCGCTACAGAGTTATAAAGTTAGTTATGTAAAGTATGATCATTAAAAAGTAAATTCTTAATGAATTACCGGGCTGTGAACTCAATTCCTTCAGCGTGGGGGGCTCAGAGCTCTTAACAGCTTATCCAAGAAAGGGTGAACCACTGTGCTAGAAAATTTGAAAACTGTTGAGGTCACCATGTGTAGAAAATTAAATATATTTCTACTGGAGATATATTTTATTTCTTTTGACCAAAAATATGTGTTGATAAAAAAAACAGCGTTTCCTACACTTCCACCTTAAATACCTCGAATAAAAAATCTAGAACATACACAACATCCAGTCTTTCGGTGGTTAGTTCACCACTGAACGGCGATGTCCTAATTTCACTAATTAACTTATACATTTTTTGGCCATACCGGAATCGAAGCCCTAGATCGGTAGGTGTACGCGCTACCGACTTAACTGAGGTGTCGGAATTGTGTCGAATAACAAAAGTATCTCGCCAAACAATCGAAGATACAAAGAGTGTCGACTAATTTGTATAAAAACGTCTAATGTTGAATCAGGCTTAAGTGAACCACAAGGTTATTGCTTCCTACGGAAAGAGGTTCTCCCCCAATTTAACAAGCTAATGTAGAACCCAAGGTTGTGAATCGACCCCGGGTCCGCATTAATCCCCTCCTCACCCCCTTTTCCCTTTATTCCAGGATAGTCTCAAACCCCCTCCTCGCAGCGTAGAACAACTCCTCATTCAAATGTTCATTACAAGAACCCCCTCCCTGTAACTTGCCTGCCTAGCACCATCCCTTAGAGTTGTGTGTACATCTAGCACCAGCAGTGATCGGGGTGGAAGGGGGTTGTGATCACCCCCTTGCACATCTACCCCTAAACGCCCACCAATAAAGATCGTAAGGGGGAGAGAAACTTTGGTTCCTTCACAATATTTATTTATTTACTAATATACAGTATTATCTTATTTCAGTATATTTTTATTTTGAACCACTTCTTACAACCCTCCAAGATATCTATATTAATTACACTAACGTGGTAGGGATGAGGGAGGTAGAATATAAAGGAAATGTACCCGCACTTGCATAAAGGGAGCGTTGGAAAACATTTATAGTAAAAAACTCAGTACACCCGGATGTAAGGGAGTAGAAAGTGGGAGTGTCTGTGTGGTCAGAACCCCCCCCTTTTTTAGAAGGGGTTCATATATACATATAAAAATTGGCTAAAGGCATAATACAATTTCCTAGCAAAACCCTTCCTGGAAAAAATAGCTTTCTACGCCCTTCCCAGATGGTAATCGATCCTTGACCTTACCGTCACCGGAAATCAAGACTAGATGAGCTTGACGTTTGGTCCACGTGCCCTCCTTGTGAGGTCCTATTTTATTTGTTACTCAAAGTAAACAGTAAAAAGAGAGGGGGGAAATACTTCCTGGCTGTACAAGAGGTGGTTTGACCGCTACTTGCAGTTCCAGCACATGGTCGGTCTTCTCATGGTGAGAGAAGCGTCATCCTTTCTCATGGTGAGAGAAGCGTCACTCTTCTCATGGTGAGAGAAGCGTCAACTTCTTCTCATGGTGAGAGAAGCGTCAACCTCTTCTCATGGTGAGAGAAGCGTCAACCTCTTCTCATGGTGAGAGAAGTGTCAACCTTTCTCATGGTGAGAGAAGCGTCAACCTCTTCTCATGGTGAGAGAAGCGTCAACTTCTTCTCATGGTGAGAGAAGCGTCAACCTCTTCTCATGGTGAGAGAAGCGTCAACTTCTTCTCATGGTGAAGAGCGTCAACTTTTCTCATGTGAGAGAAGCGTCAACTCTTCTCATGGTGAGAGAAGCGTCAACTCTCTTCTCATGGTGAGAGAAGCGTCAACTTCTTCTCATGGTGAGAGGAAGCGTCAACTCTTCTCATGGTGAAGAAGCGTCAACTTCTTCTCATGGTGAGAGGAAGCGTCAACCTCTTCTCATGGTGAGAGAAGCGTCAACTTCTTCTCATGGTGAGAGGAAAGCGTCAACCTCTTCTCACGGTGAGAGAAGCGTCAACCTCTTCTCATGGTGAAAGAAACGTCAACTTCTTCTATTGGTGAGAGAAGCGTCAACCTCTTCTCATGGTGAGAGAAGCGTCAACTCTTCTCATGGTGAGAGGAAGCGTCAACCTCTTCTCATGTGAAGAACGTCAACCTCTTCTCATGGTGAAAGAAACGTCAACTTCTTCTCATGGTGAGAGAAACGTCAACCTCTTCTCATGGTGAGAGAAGCGTCAACCTCTTCTCATGGTGAGAGAAGCGTCAACCTTTTCATGTGAGGAAACGTTCAACCTCTTCTATGGTGGAGAGAAGCGTCAATCTCTTCTCATGTGAAGAAACGTCAACTCTTCTCATGTGAAGAAGCGTCACAGAAGCTTTGTTTATCATTTGTGGGTGAGATATTATTATTATTATTATTATTACTATTATAACAACTACGCTTGACCCGCATCGGTGGTCACATGGTCTAAAAGTCGGCAACTAGTCCCCGCGATCAATCCGTCGATCTCGCGACAATTTTAAGTCGATCGTGGGAGAAAATCCCATCGTCATTAAAAGTAGCTCTTTTAAGTCTTCTAAGCTCGCAAATATATCAAATACTTTCAAATAATATTTGGGTGCTACCAAAATCACCTTGATAGGTCAATAATTGATAATGTTATAAAAACTCCATGGCGTCAACCCGCAATCGAGCCATGCCGACCGAGGGGCCGTCATCTGCTGGCTAAGATAGTGCCAACTTCTGTGTATAGAGGGTGTCATGTGGTCAGCACAACGAATCCTTTGGCCATTAATATTAGTTTTCACTCAAGTAGCTCCTCATTTTCTGAAAATCTAAAAATGACACCTGAACACGGGAATCGAACCCGGGACCTTTGACTTAGTACGCCAATGCTCTAATCACTGAGATATCCAGGAATCTTCCCGTGCCCAAGGTCACTATTCACTCATATTTTAAGACAGAGTCTATGATGGACGTGCGGAAATCGTCGGCTACAAATGTGTGTTTCTTCAAGATACCTTTTTTTGTTAATTTTTACTCCATGTTTTGTAATCTTAAGTCAAAATCGGTAATACTTACTCTTACATATTTTATTGCAGAAAAAAGTCTTACAACCCCCCTTTTTTACATGATGTGGGTGGGTAACGGTAACAGAACATTTAATTTATTAATGATCAAGGTTTCAATAAGTAGTATACAAATATTCGTTGTAATACCCTAAGCAGTTTTCATAATATTTCACACAACAGTCGTTTTTAGCTCTATCTTTAGGGGTGTATACCGCCCTTATTATTCAAGATGGACCTTAGGTTTCTGATGTTAATTATTCTATTTTCACCCAAGGAATAGCCTGCCAAAGTTTGATGCAATGTTTTAGATACACGTTGTATATATATAGACACAGTGTGCTCTATATATATAAAAACATTAGTGTATTTTCAACTCAGATAACATAATGGAAAAAAGTTCATTGTTTTGACAATTAAATGTTTTAGGTTAGCAATATTGAAAACATTGGGCGAATTTACTGTTTTCCAAAAACTTTTCTTCAAATATCAATGAATACTAGAAATATTACCTCTTAAAAATTACAAAGAAGGCCTCAAATGTTGCCAATATTTCTAAGATGTTTTCTTTTGAAACGTTTGCCCAGTCTTCAATGATATATCTTGAATTTGTTCGAGTCACAAGGGGGTTGTATTTTTTTTTTATTATTATTATTATTATTATTATTATTTATTATTATTATATTATCATCTGCGGTCTTACTACCCGTTCGGGTTGTACGCACTTACGCTAATGTTGTATGGTAGGGTGATTGTGAGATGAAATGGAGGACCTACAGTTTAACGTGGGATCCGAACCACGGGGAGGTCTGGCACTCCACACATTCACAAGTTGTGATCAATACACGTCTTGTCAGAGGTGAAGGAAGGGTTTGGCAATCAGATAAACCTGTGCCGGGACCGAGGATTGAACCCCGGACCTCAGCACAGAAGTCTGACACCTTACCCCTAGACCACCAGGTCGCCTTGTATTTATTAATCATACTTTGGAAGGAAAGCAGATGATCTACAAGTGATTCCAAGTTCACTACAAGTGTGGTCTTAGGCGCCAAAGCCATTAATTTGTGTTAAATACACATAAAAATTAAAAATAAATTTACACTTGAAAATAAAAAAAGTATTTATCAATTTAAATAGTCAGATAATTTTGTGTAACAATCCTGAATAGATATTTTGTGATTAGTTCCGTAGCTATATATTATTTTAATTTTTAAAATTGTAGAACAATCAAGGCAGTGTGTAAATAGTTTAAAAGCTCAAACATGTGCTATGTAAATTTAATAATTGATATTACTTTTTATTGTTTGTGCATTAATGATATATATCTTAGCATAAACGTTTTTCTGACTAAAAAGCTTATTTAATGAAGTAAGAGATAATATTTTTAGTTATTATTTTTTATGCATTCAATATTTATTTACATCTAGAACAATACTGATTATTATAATACAAATTCTGTATTATATTCATCAAAAAGTTTACATAAAACATAAAAAACAAACCATTACTAATCAAAAAAGAAATATACATGAACAAAATAGTTAAGCATTCGAATACTTGTCCTTATATGGTTCACCCCTATTTTACAATGATAAATCGTTTGTAGGTTTATGACTTTTTTTATATCTATTGTGTCATCCCTAACTCATCTCCTGCAAGACTTTACATCAACAGATGGTGCTACTGCTGTATGCTCGTCTTTGTTATGACAATGCATTAAAATAAAAAAAGGGGATAAAAACGATAATAAAATGCAGCCCATTATAGTGAATGTTATGATATTGCACTTTGGGTCGTTTTGATCCAACAGGGAATAATGACCCTATAATGTTGGTAGTTGTGAAGGAAGAAAAAAAATATATATAGGAGGGGGAGGAATCAGATGAGCATCAATGCAGCGTGAAATGATAATAGGGGATTGTGTGTTTTGTTTGCAGAGTTGTGTTCTTTGTTAGTACTCGTGGGGCCATCTATTAGGGAGTGGTGGAACTGTGATTGTTGAGGGAGGGGCCCGCGTTCTGGTGGCGAGATCTTGGAAGCTGAACAAGTTGCATACCATACGGGCGTAGGGTTTAATTATTATTAAAACTTTTAACTTATTATTTTAACTGTAGTCTTGATTCGCGCTAACAGAAGTGGAAATAGGTATTGCTACAAGCATATTTACGTACCCATTTGCAACTATTTTATGTTACATTAAGAATTTCTAAAAATAAATTGGTAGTAACTATTAAATATAGAATACAATGAATATATGCGAGGATAAAATAGTGAGTTTTTTTTTAGTAAGGAATTGTGTATATCAAATCTTTGAAAATTAACCAAACTGGTGTTAATTCAGGGTTGTTGTTTTCAGAAACTTTTTCCTTGACATCAAAATGTATAGCAATTAACTAATTTAAAATATGCCTTAAAATATGAATGAAGAATGACCCTAAACACGGGACGATTCCTGGATAGCTCAGTGGTTAGAATATTGGCGTGCTGAGCCAAAGGTCCCGGTTTCGATTCCCGTGTCTAGGTGTCATTTTTCAATTTTCAGAATAATTTAATTTTCTATTCAAGCATCGACTTACATTTTTTGTATATAAATAATACTATTGTTACATGCTAAGAAAATTTAACTTATTTCATATTTGGATTGAATATCAGATTTTAATACAGAAGTGTATCAAACCTAGAATATAATATCACTTAAGTGATCTATAAAATTAATTTATTGGTATGTAAGGCCACATTTAAAATCGAAATTTGGAAAACTAAGTCAACCTATGATAGCTCGAACCAATTTCCAAACTAAGAATGCTAGTTAAATACTTTGGCTCTGAGAGTTTTCTTTTGGTTATTATCAGAGTCCATATTTTAACGACATTTTATTCTTTTAAATGTTTACTTTCTCTCGAGCCCTCAAATAGAGAAATGTTGTGATCGTCAAAAAAAAACTCAAACTCAAGATTTAGATAAATATCAACGTTTCATGAGCCCCTGAAACCGAGAAAGTTTCTTTTGTGATACCGTCTGTCTGTATTGGGCTAGAGCCGAAAATATTTTACTGAACTGGCTAAAACTTAGTATCTAGTGATTTCATAAGGCCCCCCGAGGGGTTTTTAGAAATAGGTGTCTAGCCCTAAAATTAATTGTAGTTTAATAAAGGGCAAAAAGAGAAAAAATTAATTTTCTCAAATTCTGCCATGACGATTTTTATTAAATGTTGTGTCCAGGTATTGTTTAACATTACAAATACAATCGCAGTTTTTGTTTTTCCTGTAGAGACGCGGAAATTTTCCATTTTGATCATATATCCGCAACTATTTGAGACACAAATTTATTATTGTAAGGTTGTAGTTCTATTAAATAAAAAATATTTTATTTAGAATATGTATTAATAAAACTAATAGTTTCTGAGCTATAAGCAAATATATTACATTTTTTGTCTAGTTCTTTGAAAACAAAAATTGATTGTTATGTTCTTTGGTGGACGTAGATATTCCTCTTCTCTCAATGTTTCTATAACAGTAAAATGTATTTCATTTACGCTCCTTGGTGGAGTGTTTCTGCACCAACATAATCTATAATTTCGTAACACAAATATTACGAGTTTTAGTAAATATCTCACCTCTGACAAGATGTGTATTAATCACAACTTGTGAATGTGAGGAATGCCAGGCCTCCACCGTGGTTCGGATTCCACGTTAAACTGTAGGTCCTCCATTTCATCTCACAATCACCCTACCATTACACATTAGCGTAAGTGTGTATAACCCGAACAGTTAGTAAGATGCGGTGCTAATAATAATAATAATAATAATAATAATAATGTAGCCCAAACTCTCGGCTAAGAGGGGCCCAAATACAAAAAAAAAAAAAAAGGATAAGTTAAGAAAAGTAAATTAGAGTGGGCAGTGAGAGTAATTATTTTGAAGATGCTGGACCTGTAATACGTCCCAATAAAAAAAAGGAAACACGGTCCTCCTTTCAATAAAATGTATATATATATATATTTGATTAGATAAAAAAGAGAAAACAAGGAGGCGAGGTGCCAGGGTAATATATTCACTTAAAACTAGGGATAACCTGGATTAACTAAAATATTGCAAGTCATAAATAACATTTTATTATATGTATTAGAAACATTAACAATATGTAGATATTCAGGCGTAACACTACTCATAATAAAAATATTACAATCTAATGTTATAGATGACCTTTTTCAAACAAATCCTTGTCACATTAATTTAGAAATATAATTCGTAAGTCAAATAGTTCAGATTAAACTCATTTTTACGAATGTCATACTTAGCGCATAACATTATTAAATTTGGAATATTCTAACATAATGTTCTTACTGAACTCTCCAAAGGTAGATCCTTAACAAGATTAATTGTGGAATATAATTCATAAGTTACATAATTAAGTATAAATTCAATGTTTACAAAAAAACATACTTAACGCATAACATTACTAATTTTAGAATATTCTGATGTAATGTCCTTACTGAATTCTCTAAAGTAAATCTTTAACAAATTAATAGTGATATATAATTCATAAGTTAAATAATTCAGTTTAAATTCAATGTTTACAAAAAACATACTTAACGCGTAACATTACTAATTTTAGAATATTCTGATGTAATGTCCTTACTGAATTCTCTAAAGTAAATCGTTAACAAATTAATAGTGATATATAATTCACAAGCTAAATAGTTTAGTTTAAATTTAATGTTCAAGACAATGAAGAATAATATCAAACTTTCCTAATTTAAAAAAAAATAAAGCCGAAAGAGAATTTTGATTAATTCCAGATTTATCCTTATGCCGAAAATGAATTTCTCCTTACATTTTTTATGAACAAGTCCTTGAAGCCTAAGCTTCGTCCGTCTGCTTCCAGACCTGGCCTAAGAGTGACGCCATAGTTTTCTGGACGGTCTTTTATACGGTGCAAACTTCATGAACATAAGAGACAGGATCCACAAAGGAAGGGGGGGAACGTGCGTGACCATGGAAACATCGGTATTATTCGAGAAGCCGAACTCGTGTATTCTCGAACGAAAATTCACTTCTTCTGGGGTAAGCGAAGGTTGGCAATATGCAGCGAACTCTAGCGGGGCGTGTCCGAACTCTTGCTTCACAAAGGCAGTCGTTGACCGGTTGAAGTAGGGGCTGGATGTGTTTACGTTTTCTCGACTGTAGCCGGGATGGTGATATTGGGTAAGTAATATTTTGATGACTAGTTGACTAACATTTGCTTGTAGCCATATGAATGCTACAATAATAATAATAATAATAATAATAATAATAATTTACTCTGAGATAAAAGAAAAAGTTTGTGCGGTGCATCATACCATTTATTTTTTAACTTCACAGATAGTGCTCATATGCACATAAACTTTGTTCATGATCCCCTGGTTGTGGACACGTTTTCTTATAGGGGCTTTCTTATTATTATTATTTCTTATTTGGGGCTTTTTTATTTATTTTTTATTTTCTTTCAATTTGCATCATATTTTAGTCATTTTTAGTCATTCATCTCGAATAAGTATATTTCTAAATACCATCGATATTGATAAGTGCAAAACATGCTCAAACATATTTTTTTAAACCCATAATTATTGTCGTAGTGAGAAAATAGTGTTTGATTTAATATTTTGTCTTGTGCCTTCATTACGAGATTTGTTAATATTTTAGGTGATTTTTTGTAATTTTAGGTCATTATATAGGTATTTTTTGATCATTTTTAAGTCATCGAAGTCCTGGCCTTACTTACTATACAAGCTAAAAAGATTATTTTACCAACAGTTGGACTAAAATATAAATTTCAAAAGCCGAATATCTTTGTTACTTAGTTTCCATGTTTGGTGTTCTAATTATGTTCTTTCTAAATAATTAAAACTAATAATTTAATCTAAATAATTAAAAACTAATTTAAAACCAAGTTTTGGTTAGTGAATCTAGTTGTAACCATCGAATGAAATGTGTATTGTATACGAAACACACAAGTTTGACTCAGATAAGAAAAAACACTAAATTAAAACTTAGATATTAGGCTAAAGCTTTGAAAATAATTTTAGTCTGAACATTTTGTAAAAATATAGATGTAATTCAATCATGTTTTTGTTTGATTTTTGAATTATATTTACTAAAAAATGTAGTATTCACATCAAATTCAAAACTCAAATAAAACCACGACATTGTATTAATAAAATATAACAAATATTATAATATAAATAATTGGGCTTTTGAGTTCTAATTTAAATAAAATTAATAAGGTAATTAATTTACTAGAATAAATTAAAAAATAGACCCAAATATAAGATGAATAACCTGAGTGATTGGTGTTATGTTATCTGTCCAAGCAATTATATAATATTTTAAAATTAATGATATTTTACATAGAATCAAAGTTAATTATTATTTTTAACAATCTAGTTTAAAAAAAATACTGTCCAAGTATAATAAAAACAATCATGCGTACCACTCAAACAAACATTGATATTCCTTGCTGTCCCGATATTCTTTGTGTCTTGAAAAACAAGAGACAATCTATTTCGGCCAAAAAACACCCTCGGGTTATTCAGCCACGTGACCAAGCAGCGAGATCTATTGCTAGGAGGATGAGGCCTGACATAATTACATTACAAACAACTCTCCCGTTTGATCCAATTCCGAGCTTTCTCTATGGTAGGGGCTGGTAACACAGAGATCATTGGGGTTGAGGAGAACTATCACGTCAGCTTCTATGAACAAACTTTATCAAAATTGTCGGAGCATACAAAAACATATTTTTTACTGTAGGCCTAATCTTGTTTTTTCGTGTTTTTTTTTAATTACGATTTTTTTATTTCTAGTTTTTGTCTTAGGGGAAGAGAATACGTATCAAAGATATCATCATTATAAACGGAGTTTTCTTCTCTATTGAGATTGACTGGTTTAGATTACTATCCAGTTAAATCAAGGACGTGAGTAATAACTTATTCTGAGGAAGGGGGGAGGCAAAGTGTAAGGGGTTGGTTGGTATTAAAAATCAAAATAAGGTCAATCTGTAATCATCCATGTAGTGTAACAAAATAGTAGAGAGAAAAAGTAATGTTTTAGCCCCAGTAATACATCCATGTACACGCCGTTTACGATGACAGATTACACAATGGCGTAGTTTATAAGATAGAACCATAGCGTAATCTGTTAAGGTAAGCCAAGTGTATATCTTAACTATCTATCCCTACTTAATGGCCGCCCTTAAAGTATATAAGGTTTTTTTTGGGGGGGAGGGAAAGTTTAAGTGTTTTATTACATTTTATTAGGAGGGATGGGGGAGTGTCGGAATCAATCTTAGGTAAATTTATATTTCAATTATATTTAATTTACTTATGGTGTTTTTTCCACGCTACATATTGCATCTTGTTGCCTCGGTGTAAGGCCGCCTTTTTTTAGAGCTGAACGTCTGCGCGGCAATTTCTCGCTTACCGAGGCGGCCCATTTAGGGCTTGAATTCCGGTCAGGTCGAATAAAGGGCCGCATATATAGACCAAATTTGAACGTCAGCCACCCTCCCATTCGACCTGAAACTCCTGTTATTTGTACACTGGAATAATGGTCGATTACCGCAACTAGACTTTAAATACGGTCAATAATTCGGAGTTCACTATAAGTGTGTCCCAGAGCGCAAACTACCACACTTGAGTTAAATGCTCCCAAAAATAGTTTAAATACATTATTATCATTAGGTGTTCTGTCTTACGACAGGTCCATTCCTTTTGTCGGTGAAACATAACCTCCAATCACCCTGTCCTCGTCCTCCTTCTTCAGCTTCCAGAATTTTCTTCTTTCCTTCAAGTCATATATTTTAATCCTCCTCATTCCTAAACTTCTTTCCCTCGACTTTTCCTTCTATAATCGTGCAGAAAACATTTCCTAAGGATATGTCCAACCAGTTTGCTTTGCACGAAGAATCTCATCCAAATTGTTCTCGTCTCACCCACTCATTCTTAGGACTTCTTCATTTGTCACCCTTCTCAGTACAGAAATTTTTATATTTCTTAGTAATCTTGTACTTTTAAAAAGACCCAGATATTTTAAAATTGTGTATTTACTGTGCAAATTATATATTCACACGACTTGCAAATAAATTTGAACAAGGACAGTAGCATACGCCTAAGAGAATAATATAGCATTGCGGATTAAGTTTTTCTAATTATTTATATCCTATTGCTGGTTATAAGTGAGTTAAACTATCTGAGCCATTAGACAAGTTGAAGAGGGGAATTTTAAACTAGTTCCTAAGCATTCGTAAAGAGAGAACAGCTACATGTCACTTTTCATAAGAGGATCCTTATCTGACAGCTAGAAGAGTTATATGTATTTTCACGTATTCATACGTCAAGTCAATGTATTCTTAGAAATTTGTTTATAATTTTAAATTTTTTTTTGCCAAAATCCTTCTATGCTAGTACCCACCTCGGTGGCCGCATAATTTAGGTATCACTCTCGTAATAGACTAGACTGCAGATTATGGGGAGATGGGGAGATCAGGGTTTGTTCCCGGCCTGGTGTACTAAGGGTATTTTTTTTTATATAAATGGCTTTCCACTCTCCGTCCGCGCAATCGCGGGTAAACTTACTCTAAATTCAACCTTCCCCATCCCTAACATATTAGAGTAATTAGTAAATAGGCGCGTAGCCCGAACGGGTAGTAATACGTGGTGCTAAAAATTTAAAATAATAATTGTATGAATTCTATGCTAGTGGCTAAGTTCAAATTAAATTTTATATTTATTTAGCATCGCGTCTTACTATCCCGTTCGGGTTATACGCTTAAGTACCAATTACGTTAATGAATTAGGAATTTAGAAGGTTGAATTTAGAGGAAGTGAACCCGCAATTGGGTGGAAGGATAGTGGAAAACCATTTATGAACACCCCCCCCCCCCCAGTTCACCCGACCGAGATTCAAACCTTGATCTCCCCATCCTAGGCAGTCTAGCTCAACACGAAACTAGCGCGCTAGCTAACTACGCCACCGAGGCGGCTAAGAAGTTGTAAAAAAACTTCCTTGGTGAATAAAGAGATGTGGATTGCGAACATAATAAGCCTCTCTCGCCTGACAGAGTCAAGCGCAGTAACCGTGTGACTAAATATTCGGGTAAGGCGTATTTCCATCTGAAATGTAACGGGAGGTTTTCTAAAGTAAAAGTAGAATAAATTAAAGACCGTCAATAAGGTTGTTGTTCCAGTGAAAGTTATAGTATTCTCAACTAACCTAAATGAACACTCGGAAGTTAATCGCCATTCATACCCTCAGGGTTGGTTGAAAGGTGGCGGTTTGATTCTGACTCGGGACGGAGAGGTTCTATCTGATAGGCTACAATGAAGGGGTAGGGTTTCTTCTCCTTGTAGTTAAAATCTTTATACATTGTTACTAAATTAAAATGGTCGGCATTGGCATCATTGTTTAAAATCTACACCTTAATAACACTTGTCTTGACGTATGATTACATAAGAGAATACTTAATAATTTTTTAAAACCAAGGATAAAGGTCTTTCTTAAACAATCAGACTATACATATATCAAACAAGTATTATTTTTTTAATTCGTCTTACTACAAGTTCATACCGTACATATATTAATTACACAATAGAAAAAAGATTAGGAAATTATAATTTATAGGAGATGTACTCACATTTGCATGGAAGAGCGGAAAATAATTTAGAAAAAAATACACCTGACAAGGATTCGAACCGTGATATTCCATCTTTGACAGTTCAATCTATTCTAGAGTGACGCCTTTTTTTTACCAATTCAACACCAAAGTGACCCGCCTCGGTGGCGTAGTTAGCTGACGCGCTAGTTTTGTGTTGAGTTAGAATGTCGATGACGGGGAGATCGGGGTTTGAATCTCGGTCGGGTGAACTGGGGCTGGTTTTTCCCTAAATATTTTCCAGTCTCCCTCCACGCAAATGTGGGCTCACTTCCTCTAAATTAAACCTTACCCATTCCTAACCCATTAGCGTAATTAGTATTTAAGCGTATAACCCGAACGGGTAGTAAGATGCCGTGTTAAATAATAATAATAATAATAATAATAATAATAATAATAATAATAAACACCAAAGTGGGTCACACAAATATTAAATTGGTCACTTTGTTTCCTTCAAATTTATTATTTCTACTTAATTCTGTTTCTGGTAAATTTTTGTTTTTATTACTACGCTACAATAGTTCGAAATATATATTTAAAAAAACCTCTTGACCAAATGATCCATAGTCATTTTGTAAATAATATTTCATATTTACTCATTAGAGACCAAACTAAACACAAATTTTGTTTGTACGTACATAATCATTTATTAGTATTGACAACAAAGTTGGTCTTATTAAACAATTATTTTAAGGGTTGTGTATTGTAACCTTTAAATAATTTTTATATTATATTTCTATTAATTAGTTACATTTCATATGATAGTTTTATAAAATACAAGTCAGATATATATACTACTCTTATTTATATAAATTTGTTTTGGAAATGGTGTTACATTATCGATTGTAATTTCAAATCATAAATAGTCTCTTATCAGCCCATCAGGGATATATATATATATACAATTTGGTAACATTAAGCGTTCGAGAGCCCTTCGGAGTAGGGAATGCTGTTTTTCTTTTTGTACTTGAGTGTATTTTTGCATATTAAATATTGATGTTTTTTATAAAATTAACTCTATAACATAACATCCTGGCATATTATATTTTCAATGTAATATAACAATAATTTTCATAAGCATTTTGATTGAAACTATATCACTTCATGTAAATTCGACGAGATGTAACGAGATCTATAACTCTAATAATACCTTCTCGTGTATGAGTCAAGCAATTAACCGAATGCCTTGAATAGATGTTTGGAAAAATTGTTTCATTTACAGTATAAAACTAAATGGGAAAACAGAAAAAAAATTTTTTTAGAAATTAACAAGGATTGAGCAAATTAATTATCTGTATATTTTCAAGTTTTGTTTAATCTAGTCAACTAATTGATGATAAACAATAATTAATACATGATTATTACAATATAAAATTAACTTAGCTTTTTATAAGGGCCTGCATTCAAGTAGTGTAAGTAGATTATAAAGTAAGCTTTGGTACTCCTAATGGTTAGTACAATGTGCCAGGCCTGTTTGTGAGCAACTCCTTTGAATACTATGGTAACTCCAGGGTGTCAACCCTCACTCAAGCCATACCGACCGAGCAGCCGCCATTCGTTGGTGAAGATAGTGCTTTTCCGCTGATAGAGGGTTGTCACGGGATTAGCACAACGAACCCTTCGTCCGTTAATCTAAGATTTCTAAACTGGAGCTGCTACTTTTTTATTCATGTAGCTCTTCATTTGTCCTCACAATGCTGAGTTGACCCCGTTCCAGACAACTGATTCACAGAGAAATCTGAAAGCGTCAGGTATTAAGCCGGGACCTCTAGATCAGTAACCAGAAACTGACCACAAAAGCGATGGATATTTTAAAAATCACATTGGAGCCGATATTTCAGTATGGGTAGAGGGGGGTGGGTTTGCCAACCATCAGAACCCTCCTCTCCCTTGGTTACATGACTAATTATGTTATTATTTATTATTATTATTATTATTATTATTATTATTATTATTATTATTATTATATATTAATTTATCTTACAACATTGGTTTCGAAAATTTTCTAGTAGTAAAAAAATTCTTAGATCCAACCAAATTGTTTTGCATTTATGTTTTGTTTCGATTTTTCAATTCGATTTTTTTTAAATCACAAGATAAAGAATCAATAAGTGAATCGGATCGAGACCTTTGAATCTATCTGAAAAATCGTTTGAATTTTTTTTTAAATACACCATTAAATTATTACAATAGCGATGCTGTCAAGTAGAATTAAGGAAAAAATAATGCAGAAACGATACGTTTTCTGGTTCGAACGCAATCCTGTGTTTATTTATCCCGGTTAATTTTGGGATGGGTTTTTGAAACGCGTCTTCATTTTTGGACCGTGAATCCGGTCTCACACCTTATCTATCGAAGGGTGGTTGGTTATCAGCGAAAAGGAAAGTTGCCCTCTAAATGGAGGAGGGGAGACGGGAAAGCTGACACAGTATTAAGACTTATATAAGTTATTGAAAGTGTCGAACAAGCAGAATATTCTCTTTGCTTGTTTAAAACTCCTCAAGGTGAAGAGTTGTTTTCAAACCTTGTGTGTGTTTTAAGAGAGAGGGAGAACCTGTCTAGTGTAGTCTATTGTACAGTGGTCGTTAAACTAATCGAGACCATTCATGTTTCTCACCTATCAAAAAGAACGTGTGTATCAATGTATTAAAAAACTAAATACGTTAAACGTAATTGAAAGGATCTACGTCGTCGAATTAAGAATTAAGGATTAATCGTTCAAACTATTGAAACAAAGGTAATTTTCTAACGTGCTTTAGATGGCAAGGAATTTTTATTGATAGTTATAAAAACTACTAAAATACTCTTCTTAAATCTATACGTAAAGTCCTGAGATTTACCACTGTTGAATTCATAGATAAAATAATACTAATTAAAATGTAAAATTGTTCTATGTGTACCGCAAAAAAAATAAAATCTTAAAGCACCTTTCTACTATACATAGGGTATAGGACAAATTCGATCTCCTTGCCAATAACTAAGTTATTTATCTCTGTACAAAGTTGTGTTTAATGTTATTTTAGATAATATTGTCCATAAGTTACTAGTAAATAACTATCCTATCATGTTGTCTTAGGCATCAGGCTCACAAGTATTTGATATAAATGGAAGTGACGGTAAATTCGAGGCTCGAACCTCGGTCGGGTGCATTGGGGTGGTTTTCCCATTATCTCTCGAATTTGAAATGTTTTCGATCTCCTAGTGTTTCAGATGATCCTGCAGCTATGTGCAGCTGTGTCATCTCTCCTGCCAGTGATCTCAATGACGTCAGTACTCCTCTTGTATTTCAGATGATCCTGCAGCTGTGTGCAGCGTGTTATCTCTCCTGCCAGTTGGATCAGTGACCTCAGCGCTCCTGGTGGTAATGGTGGTATCACTGATGGTGTACAACAAGCGCCGTGCACGTCTGGTGTCTCTCATTAACAGGATCCTGGGCCACAGCACTGCCCTTCATAGGCAACACCATAGAGCTGAATGTCGAACATGACGGTAAGGTCCTCTCACACACCGCTAGGGGCGCTAGAGGTAATCTGCATGGAACTTTGTTATGCCCCCTACACACAAACCATCGAGTATAGGTTGGCAATGACCGTGGGAACGACCAAATATCCTGGCGACCGATAACAAAAAAATTAATAAAAAGTAGCTATCATGAAATCTTGTGCGTACTTTGGTGACAGCACAGTCTATATTTTTCTGCGATGTTTAATTATAAACGCATGCGCAGAAGGATACGAGAAATCGTTCATTAGTATTTTACCAATAATTTCTCAGTATATAAAAAAATAGTAAAGCGAAATATATTTCTTTCCAAGAAATGTTTTAGGAATTAAAAAAAATTAAATGTGTTTTTTTATTTTAAAATGTACCTATAGTTTAAAAAAACTCGCGAGATTATTTCAAAATATAAGTTAAATCTTTAATTTATAAATAAACATTTTTTTTCTGAAAAAGGTTCAATTTTTTTGTAACGTTTACTATTCACTAAGCGAGGATGAACACAATGACCGTGCTGATGTTCGTAATATATTAGCTGCCATAATTATTACAGTGCATGTTTATTTACTGAATTAAGTACGAAAACATCGCCAGTGCGTATGGGGCCAAGGCCGTAGGCAGCCAATAATTTCAGGGGGGGTTTGGTGGGCACATCCCCCAATTGCTGGAAGCTAGAAAAAAATTCTAAATGATAAACAGTTCTAGAAGCTCTCTGAAGTAGTTTTATTTCACGGTAAAATAACTCACTAACTGCCGAAGGCTTGGAAAATTTCTAAATATTAACATGGTTTGGAAGCTCTGTGAAATTTTTGTATGGTAAAATAACCCCAAAATGCGAAGGCTAGGAAAATTTCTAAATATATAACACCTCTAGAAGCTCTCTGCAGTTCTTTTTATTGGTAACACAGCCCCCTAATCTGTATTTGTATCTTAATTTTGATATTGTTTGAACCATAAATAAAACCATATATATTGTGTTCATAAAATTTCGCGGGGGTTTGAACCCCCAAAACCCCTCCCTGGCTACGGCCTTGTATGGGGCGTTAAGAAGCTCGGGAATTTGCCATCCCCTCGACCGTATTATCAATTAGTCGTTCAACCTCTTCGACGTGAGTACCTTTGGCTCGTAGTTTGTTGGAATGTTAGTAGAGCCTCCCCTAAGAGGCATGTTTCTAGGGTGAGGTACACTCTAGCCTTGCGGGCGGTAGTCTTTTAAGGTGGGAATGTAAGGAATGCGGGTCAGCGGAAGATATTTTGCCAAAAATATACATTTCTCCAGTAGAAATATAGAGTTTAATTTTCTTCACATGGTGATATCAACAGTTCTTGAATATATATCAAGGGTGTCCTCTAGCTTAATGACAGGTATTTCCCTTCATTCAAAAATTTCTCATCTGTCGCTATGTTCATGACAGATATTCAACAACTGTTGATATCATCAAATGAAGAAACTTGAACTCTTTGTTTGTATAGAAGCAATATTTGATTTAGTTTGACAAAAAAGTTTTGCCATAAAAACTGCAAAAACACTTACCTTTTCACGCGTCCCCTACATTCCCACCTTAGGGGAATACACTCTTATGTCTCTGGTGGCAGGCTTTAATGAGGAAAACTCTCTAACTCATTGGGCTTAAGAGTTTTAATATGTCAAGCATCTAACTTTGTGTTATGTAGACTTTAAAATAAGTTATTTGTCTATTCGAGAGTACTGAAGGATTTCATTGTAAATAGCAAAATACATCAACCAAATGCATTAACCAAAATTCTGATGAAATAGGTACGTACACGATTGGAATCAATTATATGTCTCTCGAAAACAAAGGCGCATATGCGAAAACTGAAAGAATCCGTTCCCTTTTATTTTTTTATTTTTTTTAACCTAAATTTTTAATTATTTTTTTTCAAACTCGTCCCACATACATGAAGTAGGATACTTGAAGGAATGACCTTTGAAAAAATACTTTTTGTGGTTAACATTGATAACATTTTATTATATTATTAGAACTATTTTATATATATAGTGATAATATTTCTAAAAATTGACAGCGGTAGATCACATGATATGAAGTATGAATAAATGAAAATTGTTTTAATAACTTTTGTATCTGTCAAAAATGTTCCTTCATATCTAAATCTGATTGTATATACAAGGTTATACATATGTTTACGTAAAACAACACCTAAATAGTTTGTAATTTACTTAGAGTGTATTGTCTGTCCTTCACCTTAGCTCAGTCAGCAGGGTGCCAGTCTCCTTACAAGGGACGCGAGCTAAGGGCAGTTTTTTTCTTCTGTTTTTATAGCAATTTTTTTTTTGCTATAGTAAATCAAATATTTCTACAGTAGAAACACATTTTTTAAAATTTTCTTCGCATGCTACAACATTGGGGTTTTTTTCGCTTTAAGGGTCTGGGGTCCTATTCCCGACGATGGTTGAAACTGTAGGATAGGGAATTGACTTTGTTCCCTTTTGGACAAAAGGTACTAAATTATCGGTTAGGGGAATGGCTGCTACGTTTACCCTAAAATCATATTTTTAAAATCTACTAATGTCTCGTACGGGAGTTAAATGCATAAATAAACATACATTCCATCCACATCTCGAAAGTAACTAAATAATACAACCCCTGCCACGCGGTCTATATGTCAGCCACGTTAAGCCTGGTTTGCCCGTAACGCAGAGACAAGGGTTCGAATCCTGGCCGCATGTACCGAGGATAGCTTCTCCTAAATGATTTCTCACTATGACCCACACAAATTCGGGTACATTTCCTCTAAATTATACCTTTCTCGTCCATAAAATATTAACGTGATTAATATATATGTTAATTATTTACACACGCGGTATATCCCGAACGGGTCGCGCAACGGAGTTAAAAACAAATAAAACAAGTTCCCCCTCCTCCACCCCTACAACAATCAGGTTGTCATTGGGATAACTTTTTTGGAAGATTTTAAATGAAGTATAAATGATCCAACAAAGATAAATCGCAGATGAAAGCGTGATCGCGTTAAAGATAAAAACTAAACCCTAACAAGAGCTATATTTATTTACAGCCATTCAAAAAGATTATAACAACCTTTGCCAAAACATAACCTGAATCCTTTTGTGTTCGAGTTAGTTCGAACTAGTGTCGAAATGAACTGTTGTTCTCTGACGTCAAGTGGCTTGCGAAACTTACAAACATCAACAGAACTGAGATTCTGCTAACGAGGAAATGGATTTATAAATACACTTCTCTGACACACTTTCAATTTTCCGGTGTATAGTCATGCGCGGACTTCTTTTACTGGTAGTTACAAATATTTAAACTAAACAGCTTAGGGTGGAGGGGAAGAACATAAGTTATGGTCAGTTTTTTGTAGTCTTTTGATAAAAATAGTTTTTTTATCAAATAAAATAAAATATTGCTTCAAGAAAACGTTTGGTTTAAATGTCTACACAAAGTATTCTCAACTGTTCTAGAATAATTGTCAGGAGTATCGTGAAATTTGAACAAGAATTTATGTTCAATTGACATTATGGGCCAGTTTCATAGTCAGATTTAGTACGCCTAAAGTGCGAGTCGATACTAAATACAGGACGACACCTACCTAGAACAAAATGGAATGGGCCAGTTTCGCATATGAAACTGGCCCATTCCATTCAATTTCAGGTAGGTGACGTCTTGTATTTAGTATAGCGCCGCACTTGAGGCGTACTAAATCTGACTATGAAACTGGCCCAATGTCTATGGCCGGCCATTAATATAAGAGGAACGTCTCTGTCCAACAAAGATCATTTAAAATACCTCCATAAAATTTTTTAAATATTTGCTTATTGCTCCGAAAACATTGGTTTTATAAAAACAAATTTATTTCAAATGAAAGGTGTTTATTTTTAATGGTACTACAAATTTACAACGATAAGTTATTTCGTAATTGGAATAGCTGCAAAGATACGATCAAAATTGGAAATTTCTGTTTACGTAAATTACCCTCGAAGTCATTTTCATGGGAAAATAAGACAAGCCATTTTGTTTGTGATACTAAACAGTGCCTCGATACAAAATGTAATCAAATTCTTTTGAGCGAATTTCGAGAAAATTGATTATTTTTCTTTTTGCCCTTCAGGAAACCACCCTTAATTTTAGAGTTTAATATTTAATTCTAAAAATTCCCGGGGGAAACTTATGAAAGCCCTAAATACCAAGTTTTAGCCCAATCAGTAACATGGTTTCGGCTCCAGGCTGAGATGGGCCTATAGATAGACGGCATCGCTAAACTACTATTTTGGACTGGGGGGGGGGGGGGGGCCATGAAACGTTGACGTTTATCAAAATCTAGTGTTCGATTTTTTTAAATTTTTTGCGATAGCAATATTTCTTTCTCCGAGAGGCCGAGCGAAAGTAAAAGTACTAATGATGTAGTTGACGATAATGTACACTTACTCTACTTTATAAGGTATCAGTTTTACTTTGACTGATTATACAGTACTATGGCACTATCTTAAAATTCACACTGTAGTGTAGACTTTTAACTGTAGACCAGAGGTGGGCAAACCTTTCTCTCGAGGGCCACATGAACATCTGTAAATTCTCTAGCGGGCCCGCGGACAAAAAAAATCTAAATTCACTAAATAATGAACTTTATTTTCACATAAAAATACATGTATTAGTCATAAAACTACCGTAATTACCGTAAACACAAGCTTATGCTTGTACACATGTAAGATTATAAAGGAGATTGCTCATTTTTTCACATGTTCAAAAACACGCACTGATTATGTATTTGTTTTGTTAGTAAAATCAAGAAAGTTTTAAATTTGTGTGCGGGCCTCAGGTATGTGGCCCGCGGACCGTAGTTTTACCCACGGCTGCTGTAGACCATTAAGTCAAGCTTGCTATTCTTCAGGGTAAACGGAATGTACTATAGAGTACATTAGTTTTATTTTCAAACTTGTCCTTCACACATTCTTTTCTTCTGAGCACTTCCTTAGCAACGTTCCATTTCACCCACAGCCCAGTTGCTATGTTTATTTATTTATTTATTTAGCATGGTGTCTTACTACCCGTTCGGGTTATACGCTTAAGTACTATTTACGCTAATGGGTTAGGAATTGGGCAGGTTGAATATAGAGGAAGTGAACCCTCATTTGCATGGAGGGAGAGTGGAAAACCATTTAGGAAAAGCCACTCCCAGTTCACCCGACCAAGATTCGAACCTCGATCTCCCCGACATCGGCAGTCTAATGTACTGTGAGAGTAGCGCTAACGTTAGATCACGCGACCACCGAAGTGGGTTTCTATTAAAAATAATGACAGTTGCATATCACATGACCTAGCGTATAAATACGTGAGAGTAGATACAGCGGTCAAATAAGGCCATTCCTATGAAAACTGAACTGTAGTATAATCGAACGCAATGTCAATTTTTGCCAACCGGTTCAGATACTTATTGTAATTATAATTGAGTGAATTTGACAATGAAGCTCACTTGTGAACGCTCCTTTAACTCTCTATCATTGTAGTGTCCCAGTTGATAAGGAGAGTTGAATGCTCGGTGTGGAAAGGTGACAGGGGGTGTCGTGTGTTGTGTTTGTAGAACTGTTCACCAGGTTGGTGAGCGGCGGCCTAATGTACCCCCGCGGGGACGGGGTAGTCAGGGGGTGGTTGGGTGCCAAGCCATGGGTGCTGCTCTACAAGTCTTCCGTTGCAGAGGTAGGTTAAAGGTTACATCGATTTTTTTTAAATTTGGTACGATTTTATATTTTAATTATTGATTATTTATATCTACCAAGAACTATTTTGTTAAAGTGGAGGTTTAGGGGGATGCGAGTTAAGACCAGTGTTTTTGTAGTTTTTATAGCAAAAATATTTTTTTGGCCAAAATAATCAAAATATTGCTCCAGTACAGACATAGAATTTAATTTTCTTCACATGGTGATATCAACCGTTGTTGATTATCTGTCATGAGCATAGCGGAATTAGATGATAATTTTTTTTAAATTAAGAGAAGAAGTTGTCATTAAATTCTAGGACCCCCTTGACGAATATTTAAGAACTGTTGAGATCACCATGTGAAGAAAATTAAATTATGTTTCTACTGGAGCAACATTTGATTTATTTTTACCCCCAACAAAAATTTTGCTATAAAAACTGCAAAACCGCTGAATTTTTTTCGCTTCCTCTTAACTCCCGCCTTAATTTCTTGAATTTGAAAACTAGATAATATTGTATGTTTATGTGTACAGTAGGTATGATAAATTAGGTCAATAATAACTTGTAGAAACTTTCTAGTTATTTGGCCTTCAATTCAACATGAATGTTATGGGGGCAACCTTGGTTAACCCCTAC
The DNA here is from genome assembly GCA_033556935.1 of Timema podura. NCBI lineage: Eukaryota > Metazoa > Arthropoda > Insecta > Phasmatodea > Timematidae > Timema > Timema podura. The sequence continues at coordinate 21,178,497 of JAVRXN010000007.1, read as the reverse complement.
ACTAGGTAGTGTTGATATAGTCCAGATATTAGTTACTAGGCCTTTTTTTTTACAATAATTATAAAAGTAAATACATCTGCTTTAGTATATTAATAAAATCGTGAATGTAACTTTTGAGGAGAGGGTGACAATTTTGAAAGATACAGGATAAATATTGAGAATATTATTTGATTTGTTCAGAAAGCGTCAATAAGGAATGGACGAAGTGTGAAATGACCCAAAACTGATTTGAGTCTAAATTGTGTGCTTTTACTATTAATAATAAATCTGTATTATAAAGGGGTGTGAGAAGCTTCGACTCGGCTTCGAAACTTCGAAACAAATGTCAGCTCCGACTTCGCTTCGAAAAAAATTCCGGCTTCAAAGCTTCGTCAGTAAAATAGACAGCTAAAATACTCTATTTATGGTCAATTGTTGCCATTTATATAGTAGGCCTTAAAACAATATTTATTTGGAAAAACACCTAAGTAATTGAATTGTAAGTTGTAATATAACTTGATTTATTAGATTAAAATAAAATATTACTAACAATAAGCATAATAAAACATTTTCTAAGTAATTTTAGTACATAAAGTTCAATAAATAACAATATAATATATTTTTCTAGTGTAAAAAAACTAACAAAAATTTTTTCGAACTTCGATTCGGCTTTGAGAATATTTCATATATTCGATTCGAGATCGCTTCGAATTGAAAAAGTGGACTTCGCACACCCCTGCTATTTTATAATAACTGAGTGTACCCTTCCTTGTAAGACAATATTTCGTCTATTAGAGTAAACTATCTTTCATATTGTGATAAAATATTTCGCTAAAATAAACGTATGCTATGACAGGGTTCTGGTTGGTAGATCCTTTTAGAGAATACAAACATATTTGTTTGCAGCCAACGTTGATAAGGTAATATTATTGTTTTATTTTATAGGTATTCATATTATATTTCAAAAGTTACAGCTTCATATCACATGGATTGACGTATGAATATGTGAAAGTTGATCTAGTAATTTTTTTCTTTGATTGTTTTTGAATAGTTTGTGCGCTTCACACTTGCACACTTTAATCCAACATGTTTCTTGCGCACTCAAGTGTGTGAGGTTCAAAGTATTTTTTCAGACATCACAGTACACTTAGAGCTACCTGGTGGCCAATTCTGAAAGATGCGTTTCCATGACAACAAGATTTATTTGGTAGGGTTTTGTCTGTGGTGACATTTAGTGTAAGACTACCAAAAAAAAAATTGTAAAACATTACTGCATATTTACAGTACCTAGCTCTATATATATATATATGTTATTTTACCGTCATTAATCTATACTTATCAACAAAATCATCACCAACTGTTTCCAACATGTGGCCGGGTCAGCTTCCTCTATCCTTCCACAACTCTTCCTCCTTTAATTGCTTCCAATCTTCTCTTCTCAATTGCACACTTTCTGTGTTATCTGCTCCTCCCATCTCTTTGTTAGCCTCCCTTGCGGTCTTTTCCTACATTATTTCCATCCTTTTTTTTTTACATCCTCTCCTTCTTCATCCTCATTACATTATATCAATAAAATATTATTCTTAAACGATTATTATTTATAGTATTACCTTACATACTTTACACTCTCGTGTTAGACTAGACTGCCGATGTCGGGGAGATCGAGGTTCGAATATCGGTCGGGTGTACTGAGGGTAGTTTTTCCAAAAATGTTTTCCACTTTACCTCCACGCAAATGCAAGTACATTTTATCTAAATATAATCTTCCTAATCCCTTAAACCATCAGCGTAGTTAGTACATAAGCGTATAGACCAAACAGGTAGTAAGACGCGGTGTTTAAAAAAATAAATCCTGCTTTCCTGATCCTGGAAAAGTTGTTTTTGGTACCTCTCTGTCTCTCTGCCTTGCTATCGTGTGTAGCAAATGGTTTGTTTGTCAAATCTTTAAATTTGGCAATTAACAGAAAAACAGTTTATTTATTTAAACGGAAAAGGCAATTATTTGTATTAGGTCTCCTTCATTTGGGGTTAAATGACTACAAACATAGCAATATGGCAATTATATTTTGTTTTTTCACTTGCACGTGTACATAAACAATTTTGTCAGTTTTTTTTTAAAATATTCCTGAAGTTAATTAAACCTTCTTCAGATTCAAATCCGAAAACCGATTTATTTTGCATATTCAAGTTCAAAATCCGAAGTAAGTTTGGATAGGATAACGTTCAAAGATCACAAATTATAGTTTCGAGTTAAATCAAATAAACTATCTTGAAACACTACACTTGCTACTGATAACATAATGTAATTATAATTCATAAAATTATATATCCTTAGACATCCTAATGGGTTCGTTTCATTAAAGTGTTTGATTATTATATAAATTGGTAGTCCTTATATTAAAAATGCCTTTGTGAAAATCTGTTTCGAGAATTTCACTTTAAAAAGCTCAGATTCGAAACATATGATAATATATGCAGATTAGGTTTTTGGTTTAGAAAATGGTTATCTGAATCTAGGATTTGAGATCCAGGTATTCTATCTTCATATTTTAAATGCTGATAGTTGAATACAAGGATATCTGAACTTATGCTATCTAAATACCAGACTAGGGGCGTGTGAAGTCCACTTTTCGATTCGAAGCAAAGTCGAATTGAATATATAAAATTAATTCGAAGCCGATTTGAATTTTGATTATTTTATAAAAATAGCTTTATGTTGAAAAAATATTATATTGTGGATTTATATAAATTTAACCACTAAATATTATATAAAAGTGTTTTATTTACAAATTGTACAGATTTATTCCAATATTTAGAGTTCACGTTACTATTAAAACAGATAGCCTCTGGGATCTTAGTGCTCAGAGTTCCTGGCTACAAATCCAGAAGTGCCGGGTTTGATCCCCGGTGCTTACAGATTTTTCTGTGAAGAAGTGGGTCTGGAACGGGGTCAAACTCAGCCTCGTGAGGTCAAATGAGGAGCTACTTGAATGAAAAAGTAGCGGCTCCGATCTAGAAAACTGATAATAACGGCTAGAGGGTTCTTTGGGCTTACCATGCTTACCATGACACTTACTATCAGAAAAAGTTAACACTATCATCGCCAACAAACGACAGCTGCTCAGTCGGTACGACTTGATTGCGGATTGATGCCTTGTAGTATTTTTTACTATTACAACATAAAATGAAAATATTCAACATATATGTAATTTTGGATGTCAATATTTAAATTGGATATACTTTGTAAATGTTAAAACCTAACTTTTTTTCGATGATAATTTGATATTGACAAATATTCGAAGTGAGATTGAAGTTTTCGAAGCTTCGCACACCCCTAGTCCAGAGTTTGAAATTTAAAAAAAATCCTTTGTTGGAGTTAATGCCAAATACCCTCACTAGTTGTATTCCTGAAGTCACCTAGTCAGGGTCGTACTCATCCATCGTACAACTTGTTGATTGTATTTGGTTGTTGTAAACAGAGTTATTTGCGCGTGTTACTGGTTCCACCACACTGTGGGGTATACACCGAGGGGTGAATAAGGCCTGGATGGGGACCACCCCATATCTGATGCTGTCCAAGCCCGCCATGTTGGAGGTACTTCACTCGGCCCAATTTGAGTCACCCTGTATTTGGGGTGTTCACCTTTGGTGATGGTGCTAGTTGTTATATCCTGTGTTGGTTGGGAATGTAGGTTGGTGTCTTCTTATTGGTGCATGTGCATGACACGCAGATGTCCTTAATGACGTGTGGACCCAAATTAAAATCAGGTTGTTTATTTGTTTTGATGACCTTGATAGTAGAGAAGTAAAGTTCTCGCCTCACTACCCAATTTTCGTGGGTTCAACCCGGTATAGGTTGACGTATTTTTACCAAGCAGTGAAAATCCGGGACACAGCTCTCTTCGGATGGGTGGTAAAGCCGTTGTTACCATGTCGACGTGTAAAATATTCCTTTAAAGGTATGTCAGATAACTTTCTGGAAAAATTTGTAGGTTCTTTCTCACGCCCTCGTAGAAATTCAGTGCTTAAGGCGCCCGCCTCTGTCAGCGAGAAAGTATCAATCCCTTTCAGACCACACGTCTTAAATTACAATGATCTATGTCGTTTTTTAGAACTAATTTATTTGTCTAAGCTTATACTAGCTTTAGCACTTCACCCACAACCGTCCTTTGTCATTCAATAAAGGGCAAAAAACTACGAAACGTATTACCTCAAGGTAAAGAGGAAAGTTCGCTGCTAGTTCTCAAATATCTTTAAAAAATTCTGTTATGAGCCTATCAAAAATTATTGTATTTGCTAGAGCCCTTTTTCATCAAGCCTAGTCTTCCAGCTCCACAAATATGCTTAAATAGTAGTTGAAAATGAGTTAATGTCACATTTTCAAAATTTTGTTTCTATTAATTTAACTCAAATTTTAGTGTTGTTAAGGAAAAAGAGCCTTGTTATAACTTTTCGGCTATATTTTTGCGTAAACCATATTTTGAAACAACGCATCGTAAATAATTAAATATTGCATTAGGGCTGAACGTCTCGCGGCGATTTCTCGCTTGTCGAGGTGGTCGGTCCCCTTAAAGCAACGGGAAACTACCGCCCTTCATCACTTCCCAATGTGCCAATACGCTTTCTCCCAGATGGAAAGGGCGTGTGTCACTAACCGGCGAAGGGCTGAGTGCGTGCGCTGCTCTGGATGGATGGAAAACATATCAGAACCAACCGTCCTGATGAATACTCAGTTTTTTATTATTTTTTAATCTCTGTTTATTTTTAATTTTAAATTAATACAGTTTTAATTTGATCTATTTTATTTACCCACAACTTCACTGTTAACTGCTTTATTCTATCAATAAAATTGATAGTTTTATTAATTTTACTATTGTTATTATTATATGTTTTCAAATATCAAAAATATAAAATGGTGCCTCAGGAATAAAACTTTGTTTTCTAAAATAATATTGGAGGAAATTAATATATGCCGAGATTAATAATACAGTATTATTAATCCCGGCATATATTATTAATACTATACCATCACGGTTGTATATTTTCAGTTGATGCAAATATGAAATATCTATCTGTGTCAATTATTAATACAAATTACGGTCCGACATTTTAACTCAAGTCAGTAGCACGTCTTCCTACTACAATAACGGTCTCAGATTCGATTCTAGGCATGGCCGAAAAATATATAATTGTGTAAATTAGGACTGCCCCTTTCACAGTGATGAATTAACGGCTGGGTGAATGGGTGCTGCATCTGGTCTTGAAATAAGTTAGTTTGTAAGTCGTATATTGTTTTAATAATTCTGTTCGAAAATTGCGCACAAATTTCCATAAATAAATACAATATTTTGTTTTTAAACTTACATATTGATTGACAGTAAGATTGTACATTCTATGAGTGTCGCTGAAACTAGAAATATTTGTGTTTATTTGATGTATGAGTGTGTTGTAACTAACTGGTTTATTTGAGCCACTCTTTTAATATTTTTATAATATTACATAAAATTGAATGTTGTTGGAAACAATAGTAATAATAATAAATACGATTAATTACTTCAATAACCGACCTCGTGGTATAGTGGTCAGACCTCCTGGATGCTGACTTAAAGGTCCCGGGTTCGATTCCCGGGGATTTTTTATCGGAAGAATAATAATTTCCAATGCGTCAATTTCTCAACATACTAGATTTATCGTAGCGATGAGGTCCAAATTCGAATCTGTGTCGGTTGCACTCAGTGATGGATTTCCCTGGGGTTTTCCCATCTCCTCCTTGTATTAATATGAGTTCATTTACTCAAAGCTACCCAATTCATCCTTACCCCTTTATAGTAAGTCGACCTTATTGTGTCGACGGGCCTCTAAACTCTACTAATAATATAGTAAGTCGCTATTAGCCATGGTATTATACGCACAATTTTTTTTTAATCTATAAATAAATACAAAACAAAATTCAAAAATAATTTCAATATGAAATCAAATACATCAGGAGTGGGGGATGTAAAATTGGGGCCTCGTGAAGGAGTCTCCCAACAGAAAATGCCATGATAATTTTTTTATAACACTTAATTGTTTTGAAACCATTAAAGTTTAATTTTAAACATAAATTAAAGCTTGTAGGGTCATGAATTTTAAAAGACTCTAATAAATTGCAAGCTTGGGTATTTAGGAAGGAGAACACAAACATATACTATTAATGATACTTTCGGAAAAGGGGGGGGGGGGCGGTGATTAACTCTAAAACATCCTCTTTGGTGCTGCTCTGCCAAGGGGGTTTTGTTGATATTTGATTTTAGGGGGATGAACAACTAACATAATGTCCACACCGACCGTTGTCTTCATCATGTTGACCTAATTACGAAGATGGTAAGAGGCCGTATTAACGCGTAAGGTTTTTTCTGTGATTATCGACCCCCTCTCCGTCTCTATGTTACGTAATTTTTTTTACGATTTGATAACTTAGATTATTTAAATCGTTTAGTTATTTTTAGACATGAGTAATGGAAATAAAGTGAGCTATATAGATTTTGTCTCACCAGAAACATTGATTCCTCTCGTAAGATGGATTTTGACCCTCCTCGCTTCTCGTAAGAAAAGGTCAGAAAATACTGAAACCCCCCACCCACCCATCCACGTCCCAAAAAACTCTACGTAATTTAAAGACATTCCCTAACTAGAGTAGCATTCTGCTAGGAAAGAACTTTAAAATAATTATTTTTTAACACCGCGTCTTACTACCCGTTCGGGTTATACGCTTAAGTACTATTTACGCTAATGGATTAGGAATAGGGAGGGTTGAATTTAGATAAAGTGAACCCGCATTTGCGTGGAGGGAGAGTGGAAAACCATTTAGGACCCCCCCCCCCCAGTTCACCCGACCGAGATTCGAACCTCGATCTCCCCGTCCTCAGCGGTCGAGCTCAACACGGAACTTTAAAAAAATACAAACTTAATTTTTTTACAGTCAATATTGATAGCATTTTTTTTGTGTGTGTTATTTCAAAGGAATTTTATATTATCTATGAAAAGTGACGCAATTGCATATCACATAACTTATTGTATAAATATAAGAAAAGTGTCTTAGTAGATTTTATAACTGTTCAAGAGTTCCTTCCTAGCTAAATCAGAAATGTAGTTCACGGAAAATATGGATCTTACAGTTCAAATTTTTTTAAAAGAGTTTTTCTGACAAATAGTAAAACTACTAGATTTATTTCACGTATTCATACGTCAGGTAAGGATATCTGCATCTGTCCCTCTTGAAAATGTTATTAATACATATAAAATAACAGTAATAAACTCAATCAATACTATTAATTTTTTGTGCAAAAAAAAGTATGTTCGTATTTTCTAAAAGACCCTCTCGATGAGAACTGGACTGTAATTGTGTTTATGTTGGCAGCAGTGATGTGGTTCGTTTCAGCCTATCCTGGCCAGCAACAAGAACATTGAGAAAAGTCAGGATTACGTGTACCTGAGACCTTGGCTAGGAACAGGACTTCTCACCAGCTCAGGTAAGCGACCAGACAGATGGAACAGCAAACAAGCCGAGTTTACATTGGTTGTGACTTCATAGAAATTTGTTGTTTTATTGAAACATCTACAAGCACTAACTGCTGCGCCTAACACTTTTGAATGATCTGGAACATTCATTTTTTTGTTGGAGAGCGATTGTTTTATTTGTCAAAATAGGTTTATAGAAATAAAATACGAAATAATTGCCGAGAACATTCTTCAATATTTTCCTTACTAGGTGCCTCTATTGAAGTAATAACTTTTATTTATTTTCATTCATTTGAGGTATTTAACGTGCACTTTCTGAACTGACTGATTACATCAACACACGAGAATTTCTATGAGCGAGTGCGAAAGGTCCAACCAATTTTACATAACTTTCAGGATTCTTTTACATGCCACAATCGATATGGAACCGACGGCTTTACTTCCCCTCCGGGTGAAGTTTTGCTAAATCGCTCAAGAGAATCTGACGACCCCGGCTGGGTTTGAGCATCGGGCCCTGAGGCAAGCACTTTATCTCGATACCACCGAGCTCGACAAATTTGTAATAATAAAACCTTAAAATTCAATAAATCCTTTTAGAAATCTTTTTATAACAATCACACTTGATTTTTAAGTTTTTTAATAATATTTGTTCTAAAGTCTAAACTATGTAATTTTTTCCCCAAAGAGTCAATAAAATCATCGGTAAATGTAGATAATACAGTTCACGTTTCATACTTTCACCAAACTGTATTGGGAAATTTATAGAATCACCAGTAAATTTAGATAAATCCTATTATTTGTTGAATAAACCATCGCTTTCGGTGATTCTATACATGCACTGGTTATTTTGCAAAATAGCGAATTCAGCACATTCACAGTAACTCCCGAGAATCAAAAAGATATTATAGATAGAACAAATAGGTAAGTTCGATTAAAATCATTTGAAAGGCGTGTTTTCTTTCAATGTATGTATTTATTTATATATTTAAGTTTTACTCTTTTTTTTAGATTTTATTTAAAGTAAAATAGTTCTTAGAAACTTAAATATATTATCTTAAGCATCAAGTATTAATTAATTTATACTTTTTAAAATATATAATAATAATCAAATCAGTCCTTTAGAAATCGCAACAAAAAATGTGGAAACGCAACAAAGGAAATAGATCGCATCTGCTCGCACGAGTACTAAGATACAATAGCACTGAAAGAGGTATATCTTGTCGGTCCACACTCCTTTGCTCCCTGTTCTCCTAATACCTCGCAAGTCTAAACCATGTGGACTGCATATTGGAATGTCTTGTCAGCGT